>APFE031634076.1:52920-73057 GCA_000404065.3 Pinus taeda
CCAGTACAAGATATTGTAAAAGGATTTTCTTATTAAGAAGAAGATTGAGATGACTTGCAGCAGGTGGTTTTCTCCCGCATTAGGTTTCCACCTTATATCATGGTGTTCATGTGTGTGCCTTATGTGTGATGATCTATTCTATGTTATTGCATCTGTTAACTGATAATATGGTTGATAATGTTCTAATGCACTCATTGAAGCTCAATTAACTTAATCATAAGAAGTTGTGGAAGTAGCATATATGAATCTGATTATTGAAATGAAAAAGTTTTATTAATGTGATAATACTGATTCACCCCCCCCTCTCAGTATTATTTCCAACAGGGATTACAGACTAACAAAGCATTATTCCTCATCACAATTTCCCTTTCAAATATTTTCCACATTGTCTTTTTAGCCGAACAAGAGTAGTTTTCATGTATGTTCTTATTGGAAAAAAACGAAAGAAAAGACATGACAAGACAAGAAAGATAGAAGTATGAAAAGATACATGCAAGACAGAAAAAAGGAAAACAAATAATATACAAAGACTAAATGAGGAACAAAATGTAGGGTCATGCAATGCAAAAGGAAACTGAAATGCACCTAAGCCTAAACCTAACCTAATTGGCTAGAAGGTGAAGGATAAGTGAAGTGAAATTTCCTATATAGCCACCGAATATGCTCCCGACCTACAAGTAGAAATATACAAGCAATTAAAAAAAATATAAAGCAATGTACAAAATTAAATATAACAACTCAAATACCTTGCACAAGAAATTGAAGGTCTTGCCTATTAGCAGAAAGACGTGCCATAACAACTAGATTTAACCAGTATGTAGTCTTACCTTTTTTATTAGAACAACAATCATACAAACCTCTAAAGCTTCTCGTGAATGTATCTTCCTCCATGTCCTCATTCTTATCAAACATCAAGAAAGATCGAAACTTATTATTTATGATAGAGCTTTCTAAGTAAGATGTTTCCAGCCAATCATAGATTCAATCATGGAATTTGAAACAATCCTTTTCAAAACCCTACAACTCCTTGGAGAAATAACTTTCAATTAGTGCATTCAAATCATGGGGAGAATATTGCGAAGAAAAGATAACCCAATCTCGTCCAAAAACCTTTTCAAGATAGTGGGGACCTAACATAGCTATTATAAAAGGTTGAAGTGCCTCAACTGCTTGACAAGTATATGAACAATGAAATGATAAATCTTCAAGATCAATGGGTTCAACAAGATCAAACAATGTAAAACAACTATCATCAAATATAATAGTGGGAAAAATACTATTAGAATGAAATTTGTTAGACCCAATGTTATGATCAAATTGATGGCTTAACATACAAGATTCTTGATTTTCGATCAATTCCCGTTGTGTCTGATTCAATACTAGACTAGTAGTGTGAAAACTTGGGGAATTCAAAACAGTTGTTGGCCTTGTAAATTTTGGATACCAATTAGAATAACCTACAGACAAAGGGTTAGAAAGATATGTCAAATAAAATATAATATCCATATCAACATGGCATTTTTGATCCACTAAATGATTCAAGCGTTGAATGTTACTCAAAAGGATTGATTGGGCTAGAATGAAAATGATTAGATTCATAACATTCACAATAAATATGAGTTGATTGTTCACAACAACACTTAACATATATGAATTTTTAGGCCAATGATGATATTTATATGGATAATGAGAATGATAGGCTTCATAGATATCTGCATTTGAGAAATATATGCATTCCAATTTGAGGTCAGCTGCAAGGGATTTGCATGAAGAAGCACTAGCCAAAAAGGAATATTTAGCTCTATCTTGAGTATTAACAAGATTAATTTGAAAACAATGGAAATCCTTAGGGAATGAGCTTAGATCCAATGAAAAAATGTTGAGAAAATAATTATGTGAGAGAATTCTAATCTAACTTAGTTTAGAGACCTCATCAGGATTGTGAGATCCTAACGTAACCACCAACTCAAGTTGAAGTGCCTCGAATTCTTGACAAGTCCTTGAACTTTCAAATATTGAATGGTTAAATTTTGAAAACATGGTTAGGTCAACATTTGTGTGAAGGCAACTATCATCAATTATTTTAGTAGGAACATTATGAATCAAATGATAGTTGTTGGAATTAGTCTCATCATATGTATCAACATCACCAAATAGATTACCCAAATTGTAAGCAAATGGTTCAATGATCATTGTGTCATCTTCTTCATCATGGGAAACCTTATCACCTTATGTGGAATTCAATTTTAATTAATCGAAATGGGAATTAAAAGAACATGATATATCAGTGGATTCACCATACACACTTTGACACAAGGATTAGTGAGTTGAGGAAGAAATCACTGTGAGAAACACTTCTATGATCAAATCAGGTTCCAGATTGAAGCTTTTCAAATTTAAGTCCTCTTGTGAAGACAAGATATCATACAATGTACTTGGACACTCATCACCATGATTATTAGTGAAGTCATTGGTATTAGGGTGATGGTTGTCCAAACCTTCATCTTGGTTAAGAGATTTGGTTCCATTTTAATGATTACCAAGATCCAAAGATCCTTGATCAACCAAGAATGTAGAAACATCATTTTGACATAGAGGAATTTGAAAAAGAGAAGCGGTATTAAAAGTATCGTCATCCTTTTGCTCCTCTACTTGTGAAATGTGACCACTTTGTACCTAATTACCATGTGAACCATCAAATTGAGAATCAAGGTCATCTTAAGAAATTATTGGTGGAGCGGATTGATTAAGTGAATCAAGGTACAAAGAGCCATACGATATTGATAATAGACGATGATAGGTATCCCTTGAATAAATAATACTTTCAATCAAATTCAATTCACGATTAGGAGTATGTGCATTAATATCATCTGAAGGAATCAAGGGATCAATCTTCACCTCAGGCCCCACTGAATTATTAAAACATTCAAATATTTCCTGGATAAGATATTGTCCATGGGAAGGAATGAAGGTGGGATAAATGGATAAACAATTTGGTTCTAGGATTTCCCAACTTCAACAACAACACCAGATACTACCTTGTTTGGCAGTCAAAAAGGAGGAGGAGAAGGAACAAAAGTGGTAGAAAATTCCTCCTTTGAGATTTGAGTTGTCTTGTGACTAAAAAAAGTTGAAAAATTCAGATTTAGAATTAGAATATTGCTAGCATCATAAGATGATCCACCGTCAATAGGGAATTCAAATTCAAAATGATTTAAAGAGATCTCAACCAAATCTTGAATCTTTTGAACCATGAGATCCCAATCCACGTCCTTTTCAAGAAATTCATAAAAAAGATGAAGAAATATATCAATAAAATTCTCTAATGATTCATTGAATTTGGTCCTAAGATGATTGATCCTATTACTTGTATATTGATAAACATACATTTCAAATGCTTCATGAAGCTCCTTAACAAGTTGTTCAAATGAGATAATAGAAGTTGTTGGTAGTGTATGACACCATAGTTTGACACGACCTTCAAGGGTGAGGGTGAACAACTTGACCATGACATCCTTACAAAGTATTCCATAAGATATAGATAACAGAGGATGATATGTATCCCTTGAAGAAATAATACTTTCAATCAAATTAGATTCATGATTAGGAGTATGCGCATTAATCTCATCTGAAGGAATCAAGGGATCCATCTTCACCTTAGGTCCCATTGAATAATTAAAATGTTCAAAGTTTTCCGAGATAAGATATTGTTCATGGGAAGGAATGAAGTTGGGATAAATGGATCTACAATTTGGTTCTAGGATTCCCCAACTTCAACAACAACACCAGAGACTACCTTGTTTGGCAATGGAAAAAGAGGAGGAGAAGGAACAAAATTGGTAGAAAATTCCTCCTTTGAGATTTGAGTTGTATCGTGACTAAGAAACATTGGAAAATTCATATTTAGGATTAGAATATTGCTAGCATCATAAGATGATCCACCATCAATATGGAATTCAAATTCAAAATGATTCATAGAGATCTCAACCAAATCCCGAAACTTCTGACCCATGAGATCCAAATCCACATCTTTTTTAGGAAATTCATAACAAATATGAAGAAATCTATCAACAAAATCCTCTAATGATTCATTGGATTTGATCCTAAGATGATTTATCCTATTACATGTATCTTGATAAACATACATTTCAAAGGCTTCACGAAGCTCCTTAACAAGTTGTTCAAATGAAAGGATAGAAGTCGTTCGTAGTGTATGACAACATAGTTTGACACGACCTTCAGGGTGTGGGTGAACAACTTGACCATGACATCCTTACAATGTATTCCATTAGAAAGACAAAAATGAAGAAATTTAATTGAATGTTCAAGGACAATTAGTCCACCCTTACCATCAAACTTAAATTGAGATAAGTTATAAATAATTTCTGCACGGATTGTAAGATTTGATTTGTTTAAAAAACATCCCAAGATTATTATTTTGGAATGAGCCATTTCAAGATGAAAAGATTCAACATAGACTCAACGGGCTCAACTTGTCATCTAGCCCTCCTTCTAGCGCTAATTGTTGATGATGCTGGAAATTTTTCAACTAAGGGGGTCTCCCTAGTATGAAGTCCCAACTAAACCTCAAACCTTTTGGAGTAGGAGCCCCAACCGGGAAATAAGGTTGATTGCCATATAGAAATTTTCCTTGGCTAAAATTATCAACATAATAGATTATACTAACAATCTTTGTAACAAGCAAGTAAGTTGACATTGTGAGGCATATAGTTGCAATGTGTATAAGGTGCTTTCATGGCAAGGAAATAGAGAGAGTGAGACTCTAGTAGAAAATAAGTATTACTATCCTAGAAGAGATAATCAAGAGCATGGAAAGAATTGTTAGTTAACCTACAAAGTAGTTCACAAGATAACAACGATCACAAAAAGCAAGTAAGAATGCACATTCAACAAGATGCATATTAAAGTCAACAAAATAGTTCATTTTCATTAGTATGTGTTATCATAAACATACACCTCAAACAATGAAAGAATAGTCTCACAATCATTCACGACATATGCATGAAAGTAAGTTGAATATAAGAGCTTCATATATTAAGTGAAAGTCCCAAGATACACAATTATGATGTTGCCACACTTGCCCCAATAGTGTAACATTAAGTCACTACTTGCTCCTCCAAAGAAATTTCTTCTCTCCAATGCCAAGCTAGAGAAGCCAAGGTGATGTTGAAATTTGCAACAAGAAATATTGAAAATAGCAACAAGAAATGTTAAAAATAACATCTAGAAATTCTAATTTAATTTGTCCTTGAATTAAATCAAAATTATATTCTCATAGAAACTTGTAATAGTTAACTAAGTTAGTTTGACTTATTTGGCTTAGGAAATTTGTGTTGGAAGTCTATTTAGATTCATGTAGAGTGATCCCTAAATTTTAGGGGCCCGGGTTGATTTCTTTTGAGTTGTAATTAATTAACTCAGTCTAACTGAGTTATGGTCAGTTAAACTAGTTCTAACTATTGGAGGAACTAGTAGGAGGTCTAGTATTGGGGACAGGCACCAATGCATCTTCACTGCCATACTAGTTTTCTGAAGATTCACGCAAAAATAACTCATTCATGTCAATTCGGAGGAAGACCTAATTGAGATTAGAGTTCAAAGACAGTGTACTATCAGTTGTCTAATTTTTTGAGTTGTACAGATGGTGCATGCAATCAGTTGAGGGCCTATGGATGGATTGCGTAGTCATGGGTGGAGAATTTCCCAATTAAATATGGGCTAATTCTCTCAAGAATTGCGCAAGGAAGTAAGGGCTTGGCAGGCAGCAAAATTGGCTAAGTGTTGGCTTGAGTTGGCTTGTGAGGAAGAGAGTTACATTGTACTAGTGCATGAATTGTTTGGGTTGAACAAGAATTGTATTTTCTTCTCATATATTTTGTCTAATGTAATATATATAGTGGGGGTTTTGAGTTGTTGTTTTCCCCAGAGAAATATTGTGTTATGTGTAATTGAAATTCTTCCTTTTATTCTTATTGTTTTCATCGACCAATTTTGGTTTATGTTGAAGAGTAGAGTAGACTATTGTCTTGTTTTTTATCATATCACATAATTTTTTGAATCTACAAGTAATAATATACATCGTATTAGAGCCTAAGACTATATAGAATAGGAGAATTCGAGTTTGTTTTGCGGGTGAAATAGAATTTGCAAGTTCATACTTCGGAGTCAACAATATGTCATTCTATGGTTTAAGACTTAAGTATGCCCTAGAGGGCAGCTCAAATTACGTAGCTTGGAAATACGTGATGGAGGAATTGTTGGAAGACAATGGCCTCAAGGAATTCATTGATCATGATATTCCGAAGCATCCAGCATCTGATGCTAAATATTTGGCTGAATGGATAAAGTGTGTGGAAAAAGTGAGAATTATTATCTTGGAAGGAGTTCGAGATCACATTGTCTCGAATATCTATGACAAGAACAATCATTTTTTAATGTGGAAGGAATTGATGGACCTATTTCAAATTAGAAGTGACCACAGGAAGCTAGCACTGAAGGAAAAACTCAGAAAGATCAAGATGGAGAAGGTTGACTCTATTTCGAAGTACTTGACCAAGTTAACACAATGTCAGGATGAGCTTGGAAGTGTTGGGATTATTGTTGCCAAAGATGATTTGGTAAGCCTATCACTTCTAGGACTTCCCAAGAGCTGACACAATTACCAGGACTCAGTTAATGGGAGGGAGAACCTACCAGAGTGGGAGCAGTTATGGTCCGACTTGGTACAAGAAGAGTTTCAGTGGAACACCATAAATGGGACCTCATCCAAATAAGTGGAAAATGACTTTGCATTAGTCAGTAAAGAAAATAAAACTAAGGGAAAGAAGTCCCAAGGCGAGGAAGGCGGCAAGAAGAAGGACTTGTCAAACATCAAGTGTTTTCAATGTCACGAGTACAGGTACTATGCCATGAATTTCCAAGAGAAGAAAGAAAGCAAGAAGGAGGTCGCAGTAGCAGCAGCATGTGAAGCTCTAGCTTCATAGTTCAAACTTGATTTCACTCTCATTGCATGCATGGACAACATTGTAATGGGAAGAATGTGGTATCTCGATAATGATGCCTCATTCCATATGACAGGGAATAGAGATCCCTTCAGTGACTTTGAGGAAAAAGACCTCAAGAAAAACATAGAGTTTGGAGATGATGGGAGGTATAGCATGACCAACATCGATATAATTACCTTCCAGAGGGAGTCTGGCTCCCCACTCAGAATCATAGATGTGATGTATGTTCCAAGACTAAAGAAGAATCTTGTTTCCGTCATGGTATTGGAAGATCATGGCTACGATGTGATTTTTAGCAAAGGAAAGATTTTTCTTAGACACATTGCCACAGGACAGATGAAATAGATCGTGTGCAAATCAAGAACCTGTATGCTCTCAAGGTCAAAAATGCATGAAAATATTTGAGAATCAAGGAAAAGGTTAGAGACTTGGTGGTTGACAGGGAGCATGAAATACCTCTCAACATGTAGCCTTAGAAGTAGCCTCAGAAGTAGCCTCAGAAAGTTGTGGAGAAACTACAATTAGAGAAGCAGAGAGGAGACAGAGTGGAAGCATCCACTCAAGTAGAGACCTCCAATAGGGGGAAATTTGAAGCCAATTGGGAAGAGGGAGCATATGCAACCATACCTCCAGGTGAGAGGTGGGGCGATGTGAAGCAATAGACCCAAGAGTGTAGAAATTTTGGTAGGGTCCATTGAGGTGTGTTTTGTCCCATGGATCATTACCTTCTATGGGAGGCCACAATACACAGTAGTAGGATGGATCAGTGGCGGTTGATGCAGTCAGATGTCAAAGTGATAGAGGGAGAGACTAGCAGTAGTTAGATACTGGGGAGTGCAAAGCAGAGTTGGCCGTAGTGTAGATGGCACAGTCCAGAGTCAGCAACAATGCAGATTTTTCAGTAGACAGTGTAGTAGTAGTTTTTTTTTCTTTTTTTTCTTTTGTAGTAGCAACAACACTAGAGAGAATTGTTGCATGCAAATTTTTTATTTTTATTTTTATTTTTTGTAGTTGCAAAAACACTAGAGAGAATTGTTGCATGCAATTATTATTATTATTGTTAGTAGCAACAACACTAGAGAGAATTGTTGCATGCAAATTTTTTTTTTTTTTTGGTAGTAGTAGCAACAACACTGGAGAGAATTGTTGCATGAAAAACATTCCAAAGGTACCAGATCAGGATAGATTTGAATTCCTTTCTTGTTGAGAGGGAGTGTTGAAACTTGCAACAAGAAATATTGAAAATAGCAACAAGAAATGTTAAAAATAGCATCTAGAATTTCTAATTTAATTTGTCGTTGAATTAAATTCTGAATTAAATCGAAATTATATTCTCATAGCAACTTGTAAAAGTTAACTATGTTAATTTGACTTAATTGGCTGAGGAAATTTGAGTTGGAAGTATATCAAGCGTCATGTAGAGTGATCTCTAAATTTTAGGGGCCCAAGTTGAGTTTTTTTGAGTTGTAATTAATTAACTCAGTCTAGCTGAGTTTTACTCAATTAAACTAGTTCTAACTATTGGAGGAACTAGTAGGAGGTCTAGTAGTGTGGAAGAGCACCAGTGCATCTTCACTGCACACCAGTTAACTGAAGATTCACTCAAAAATAGCTCATGCATGTCAATCCAGAGGAAGATCCAATTTTGCTTAGAGTTAAGGGACAATGTACTATAAGTTGTATAATTTTTCGAGTTATACAGATGGTGCATGCAATCAGTTGAGGGCCTATGGATGGATTGTGCCGTTATGGTTGGATAATTTCCCAATTAAATATGGGCTAATTCTCCCATGAATTGTGCAGGGAAGTAGGGGCTTGCAGGCAACAAAATTGGTTAAGTGTTAGCTTGAGCTGGCTTTTAAGGCAAAGAGTTAGATTGTACTAGTGCAGGAATTGTTAGGGTTGAACAAGCATTGTATTTTTGTCCCAGATCTTCTGGTTAATGCAATATAGATAGATGTGGTTTTGAACAATTGTTTTTCCCAGAGAAATTTTGTGTTATGTGTGATTTAAATTCTTCCTTTTCTTCTTATTGTTTTCATCGATTAATTTTGGTTTCCGCTAAAGAGTAGAGTAGATTCTTGTCTTGTGTTTTAGCATATCACATAAGTTGTTGAATCTACAAGTGAAAAGACCAAAAGTCCCTTCCTTGAGCTATGGGGGTGTATTTATAACAAATGAGGTGACTCTCCACCTCTTTACTTCCCTCATGACTCTTAAGCTTCTACTATGACTTTTTTGAATTCTTATGTGACCTTTGAGCTTCTAAATGGCTTTATAACTTTCTAGTAACTTTTCACATTCCATGTGGGACCCTTAGGTTTCCACACAGTTTACATTTTCTCATTTTAAAAATACAATAATTACATTCCACAAGTGATGTGGCAGAACACATTAACACATATGACTTTTATGGTGACACTTGAGCAAGACATGACTTGGCAATGATGACATGGAAAGTCATTGTGATGTGTGAAGACCAAGCTTCTCTTCTTGTTTCTATATTCACATCATCATTATATGTCTTAATCTATGTGTCCACTATCTGATCAATGGTTTCTTATTCCATGCAATTGGGGTTGAGCTATGTCGATGTCAATGACTCTGTTATCACTGATGTTTCCAATAATGGTGGAAAGTATGATAGAAGGAGGGTCCACATTGAACACTAACTGAGATTTAAGGAAGGGGGAATACTTAGCTCAAATGAAGTTTCACCCATAGTCTTGGTGATGGTGTAAGGTCCATAGAAAGTGGACAAAGATTCTATTGGGGTCCTGTAAGGTGCTCTTTCTACAAATGTAACCAAACTCTGTCTCTCACTTGGAATTTGTGTGGTAGTTGGTGTTGATCATGGGGTTGCTTGTACTTAGTATAGCTTTATGTAAAATATCATGGAATTGTTGAAATATGTGCTAAATATATTTAACGAATTTGGGGGGTTTTTCAGCTTCAAAGTGAGCATGGGAAGATTATGCCTGTGTGGATGTAAGAGCTAGTTCTACATCAATAGTGCCCAATAGTTGAAATCTCAGACCCACCTTAAAAGGGTTGTGGTTGGTCAAGTTATGGAGCGATTTTTTGTAGTTGTGTTGAACATAAGAAATAATTTCATCCTATGTGCACAAATGTTTGGAGCTGTACATGTGTAAGAAACGTACAATCCTCTTGTTGACGGCCTTTTTCTAGCCATTAGTTTGAAGGTGGAAGGTAATGGATTTTCTGAGCTAGGTGTCCAACAGTGACTAGATACTCAACTATAATGTGCTTAGGAACCTATTTCTCGATCTGATATGATGGCCTATTGTTTACCAATTTGTATAAAAGAAGAAGATCCTGAGAATGGCCTCCATTGTGATATTCTCCTTGCAAGTCTTCAAAATGGTCATCTTAGAAACTTAATCAAAAACCACAAAGACATAGTCATTTCCTTTCATGGTTGAAGGAAGTCCAAACATGTAGTTCATTGAGATGGATTCCTAGGGTCTATCAGGAGTAGGCATAGGGGTGTACAGACCTTACTTCATAATGGATTCGTTGGCAATGGCATGGATAGTGTAGGACCTCATATACTAGTTGGCATCCTATCAAAGTTTCATTCAATAGAAATAATTTTATATTATTGCCACTATATTTTCCATGCCAAAGTGGTTCACCATTTGACTATAGTGAGCTTCACAAATCAGCTTAAGACACTTGCTTGAAGGAACGCAGAGATGGAATAACAATCCATATTGAAGATGAAAGTTAGTGCCAACCATGCTTGTGCTCAAAATTTGGTAGGTGGTAGAAAAGTTAGGATCACTCTCATATATTTAGGGCCACACATATTCCTCATGTTAGTAAGAACCAATAGGATTCAAGGTGATGATGTCAACCATGGGGGATGATTCACCATTTTTGGAGTAAAACAGTAAAAAGATTAAAAAATAATAAAATAATAAGACTACTTTTTCAACTCATATTTTAAACTTATCTCCCTAAGGTTTTACTCAAACTTTGAGCGGGAGTACTCATTGGATGTAAAATTTAATTCCTCATCTAAGGAGTACCCATGTTTCATACTTTCGATGGACCCTGCTACGTGAAAAATGAGAAATACATTAAAAAAACGTGATTTCAATCACTTTTTTAATGTATTTCTGATTTTTCTTGTAGCATGGTCCCTCGAAAGTATGCAACATGGGTAATCCTTGGATGAGGAATCAAATTATGCATACAACGAGTGTTGTCTCTTGAAATTTAAGTAAATCCATAGGGAGATAAGTTGAAAATACGAATTGAAAAAATAGTTTTTTCTTTTTTCCCTCTAAACTTTTATGATGTAATCTAATCTTATTTTATTATTTCCACTATTACTTTATAATTTCCTTATGAGGCCCATTTTAGACCTCAAAATTCCCCTATGGATGTGCTTAATATGTTGCAAGTGTTTTGTCCAACTCTTGTTGAAGATTAGGATATGACCTAGAGATACCACCACAAAATAATTGGTGAAAGGCCATAAGATATAATCCATCGACCTCATGAAAGTTGTGGGTACATTCATCAAATCAAAGGGAATGAACAACAATTCAAAAATGCCTTCTTCGGAATTTAGGGTAATCTTCCATACATGAGTTTGTTCTATTGGAAATTAGTGGTAGTCGAACTTCATATCAATCTCATTGAGATACTTTCCCCCCTTTGACTGGCCAATTAGGTCGTCAATTTGGGGAATTGGGTACCAATTCCTTACTATGACATTGTTCAAGGCACTATAATCAATGAAAAGTCACCATGTCCCATAATTATTTTGAACGCGAACAATTAGGCTTCCACATGGTGACAAGATTGGTTGGATGCTCCCTTTTTCGAGCAGCTCTTAGATCTGGTGCTTGATTTCCTCATTTTTCCAAAAGAGAGTGACAATATATTGAACCATTGGGTAGAGGTGTGATAGGGGTCAAATAAATTGAATTCTTGACTTGACAATGTAGAGGTGCCCTAGTGGGTGAGGAGAAGATGTCTTTGTATTCTTCCATGACCTTTTCCACTTGTTTCTACTACATGGAGAGGTCCTGTGTGGAGGACATGGATGTGATCATGACTGTATGGTCACTTTGAGAGTGAATCATGAAGAAGACAAATTTCTCAGTCTAGGAGATGGCGCTCTTGCATTACGCAACAAAAATCAAAGAGATGATAGTAGGAAAATCTACCTTTGGTATCCTTTATAGTTGTTTTCACAGAGTAATAATAACATTATGGTGTTTAGACTCATAAACAACAAGACACTTCCACAAATATGGTTGGCCTAAAAGAACATTACAAAGTTCAAGGGAAAATATCACACAATACCCCATCCTTGAAGGTCTAGCAACACTATTGGATGACACAGTGATATTGCCCTTAGTAGAGCCACCTAATGGTGTATGGTTGTGGGTGTGGTGTTGTTGACTGGTCCAACTACTTGATGACCTATGCTAAGAGGAGGTTCTTTTGAGTTTTTTATCGACAATGAATACTAGAGGAGTACCCTTTACCCACATATGTGAGTAAAAAATCACTCACCTTCCTCCAATTCTTCGGTTTCACTTGGCCAGACCTTGGTGGTAGCAATAGTGGCACTAGAATCTACATTAATGATCTACTTCCACTTGTATAGATCTAATTTAAAGTTAAAACCTACATCTAACTTTGAGGCTTTTAGCTTAACCACCAAAAACTACTTTGAGTGACATTCATTGGTGTTATGCCAAGGGAACTTATGGAACTCACACCACTTTCCTGTGTCTTTCTTATTCTTCCCATTACCCATATTTCCTAGTGGATTAGACAACTTGTCTTGGGCTGGTCAATCTTGGTATTTTCCTTCATTTTGTGGGTTGTGGATACCTTTTCCCTATGTCTTCTATGTAGAATTCGTAGATTCAAACTCTTGTTTCTTCTATTTCAATTTCTACTCAATTTTGAAAAACATATTAATACATTGCGCCCAATGATAATATGTCCATAAACTCCATCTCTTTTTGGATGTATCTATGTAGGTTTGTTGTGATACTTGAGCACCAAATGTTGTTTGGATTCTTTCATACCCAACATGGTATATAAGTTATGGAAGATATTTGTGAACTTTGACATTGTTTGGTCCCTCTCCTACTTTAGTGTGGTCCATCTCATGTATTGATCATCGTAGCTTCTAATTGGGTAATATTGTTCCTTAATAACATCTATAAAAAATCCCCAAGTGGGTATGACCACAAACATTGAAGATTACATTGTGACCTTTTGCTCAATGTAAGTCTCCCACCAATCCTTAACATGGGGGAAAGCCTTAAGGAGCACAAAGGTAATCCTTTCTCTTTTGGAAAAATGGTGGATATAAATATACCCTTATAGCAGATTAAACCATTTTCTTAGAGAATTTGCATCTATTTGGAATTCAAATACAATAATATCAAAACTAACATGTACCTTGAAGGGGGTGGTGCCTCCAAACTACACACTTGATGATGATGCATCGACTATTGGAAATTGTTGAAGGATATGGGAACAATTATCCATCATCTCATTCCTTTGTCATGTGAGTGCTTCCTCGAGAAACAATTTAGTAGGATCTCCTGCTCCCTCATCTTTCTTTTCTGATGCTATGGGAATATGTTGGGGTCAACAAGGATAATCTTGCAAAGGTTCAAGAAGTTCATGTCTCAACTTATTATGCCTTAACCTTATTGGGGATATGCATGAAAAAACAAATAAAGAGTAGACCACTTTGGTACCACTGATCTAGATTTATAAAGGGTATGAAATGGAATATATATTTATAACCAAAACATAGATATATAGCAAAACTTGAATTCTATTAATAAATGAAATGTGTTAAAACTATAAATATAAATGAAACCAACTCGCTCGAATGGTTGTAGCTTATCTCTTAGAAGATATGTGATGGATACACACATTCTCCAGAGTGCCTTAAAATAAGGCTAAAAGGCCCTTTATAACATATTTCTAACATAAACAACAACGAGGAAACCATCAACATCTAAAAACCTAACCCTAGGAGATGAAACACCAAAATATTTGTAGAAGTGATTAGGTTAGTTGGTACAGAAACTTCTTGGGGTTGTAAATTTTATATATAATCTCTATTTAGTGATATTAGTATCCCATTGGAAAGTTCTAGCCGATAAGTACACATTCTGACCAAGCCAAGGAAAGAGCCAACGACTATAACTTGGATCGCTTCCATGTAAAGAAAACATCATTTAGGGCTTAGAAACAACCCCAAAAGTTTAGGACCCAAAAAAACTATAAAAATAACTACCAAGTTGGAGCACTGTGCTTTGAGCCAATGGAATAGGTGGTAGGTATATCTATGGAGACCTCTATTGTAGTTATGTTGAACATAAGGGATATGTTCAACCCATTTGTGTGGATTCTTGTATTTTTCCATGCACACGATATGTATGATCATCCTATTGATGAACTCTATTTATTTGGGGGTGGAAGGTAGTGGATTTGGTGAGGATAATGTCCATCACTATTGAGAGGCATGACTAGAATGTTCTTAGGAACCTACTATCTTGATCTGATATGATGGATTATGGTATACCAAAATATATCAACACTTATTTGAAGAAGATCTTGGCAGTGGCCTCGACTGTGATATTCTTCTTGTAGGATATCAGAATGGCCATTTGAGAAAATTGATCAACAAACATGAATACATGGTAATTTTTCTACCTGGTTGAAGGAAGAATAGACATGTATTCCATTAAGATGGATTCCCAGGACCTGTTGGCAGTAGACAAAGGGGTGTACAAACCTTGCCTCTTAAGGTTGGTTTGGAAATGGCACAAACAATGTAGGACTTGATATACGTGTTGAAATCCCCTCGAAGTCTATACAAATAGAAATAATTTTGTAGCATGGCCGCTATATTTTCCACGCTAAAGTGACATAAATGTAGTGAACTTCCAAAATTAGCTTTGCATGCTCACTTGAATGAACACAAAGTAGCCTAGATGGCATAATAGTCTATCTTGAAATAGATGAAATCTAGTGACAATCATGCATCTTCTAAACATTTGGTAGGTGGTAGAAAAGTCAGTATCACTCTAATAGGGCTGGGGCTACTCAAAGGCCTCATTTCTGCAAGAGTTGAGTAACACGGTCACTATTGCAACCGAGGTCGACTGAGATAGTTAGTGACATGATTGGTGCTCCCTATATTATATTTAATATTAATATGAAACTGTTAAAAGCATGTGGACCACTTTTAATGGTGGTCATTCTACAATTTTCTTTGTGTTTACATGAACTACACAAGCTTGTGATCAACGTGGATGATTGTATCCTTCCCAATAATGCAATGCTTCCATTGGTGACAAGCTTGTACAATGGAATACATTTCTTTGTCATAAGTGGGGTATTTACAAATGATTTCTAATAATGTCTCATTGTGGTAGCCCACTTGATGATCATGCTAAGTGAGAATTATGTCCACAACATTGTCTAAAGCATTTGTCTTAATCTCAAAGGGTTGTGTCTTATCAAGGAGAGAAATGGGGATGAGCATAGATGGTGTTTCAAATCATTAAAAGATCTTTGTTGTGACTCACTCCACATTAATTTTTCTTTGCCACCACCCTTGGTCACTTGGATGAGGCCCCATGCAATATGGGAGAATCCCAACACAAAATTTTGATAGAAGTTGGCAAGGCCTATGAAACATCAAATCTTGGTTAGTGTGCTCAGGGCTGGGCAGTCACAAATAACCTAAATCTTGGTTGGATGTACATGAACAACATGTTTATCAATAAAGTAGCCTACATATTGGAATTTTTTTTTATGCCAAAGGACCATTTTTCCAAGTTATAATATAGCTTATGCTACTACAGAGTATGAAGGAGTTGTTAAATATACTAAAAGTGTTCTACCTAACTCTTGCTAAAGATGAGGATATCATCCAAATATACCACCACAAAATAATTGGTGAAAATCCGCAATATTTGATCCATTAACCTCATGAAAGTTGTTGGGGCATTCATGAAACCAAAGGGTATGATCAACCATTCAAAAAGACCATATTTGGACTTGAAAGTAGTCTTCCATACATCAATGTTTTCTATTCAAACGCAGTGGAAGCTAGACTTCAGATCAATCTTAATGAAGTATTATCCCCCTTGAGTTGGTCAAGAAGGTCTCCAATTTAATAAAATTATGTATTGGTTCCTAAATATGATTTTGTTTAGGGCCCTCTAATCAATATAGAGTTGCAAGATCGTGTCATTCTTTCGCACGAGTATAGTTGGGTTTCAACAGGGTGAGGAGCTTTGTTGTACGTGTCCCTTTTGGAGAAATTCTTGGATATGGTGCTTGATATCCTTATTTTCCAAAAAGAGAGAGGCAATATATTATCCCAACTGATATAGGTGCATCAAGGATCAAATTTATTCAATGATTGACTTGACAACGTAGAGGTATTCCAATGGGTGAGGAGAATATGCCTTTGTATTCTTCCATGAACTTCTCCACTTTCTTTTGCTGCACGGAGAGGCCTTGTGGAGGCCATGGATGTGATCATGACCTTTTACACTCTTTAAGAGTGAATCATGAAGAAGACAAATTTATCAGTCTTAAATATGACCTTCTTGTGTTGCTTAGTGGAGGTATAAGAAATGGTGGTAGGCAAAGCTACTTCTTCTATCCTATATAGTTGTCTACCCAAAGTAAAAATAACACTACAAGGTCTAAAATCAATAACAAAATTATGCTTCCACAAGTATGGTTGACCTAATTCACAAACTTCAAGGGGTGAAACATCATAGAATAATGCGTCCTTGAAGGGATTGATGTTGTAGGGTAGGTGGCACTATTGGTTGACATGGATATCTCGCCCTTGGAGGAGCCATCTAATGGTGTATGGTTGTGCATGTGGTGTTATTGACAGGTCCAACAACAACTTCTACTGGGATGAGATTTCTTTGACTTCTCATATTTACAATGAAGTGAAATGAAGTAGTATTTACCCACATATGCGAGTGACAAAAGGCGCTCAACTTCTTGTGGTTCTTCAAGTTTACTTGGTTGGACCTTAATGGTAGTGATGTTGGCACTAGGTTTTGCATCAATGATCCACTTCCCCTTATCTAGATCTGATTTAAATTTGGAACCTGCATATGACTTTGAGTTTTTTAGCTCAACCACCAACAACTTATTTGAGTGGCATTCATCAATTATGTGCCAATGGCTCTTATGTAACTCACACCACTTTCCCGTATCTTTCTTTCTCTTCCCATTACACTACTTTGTTTGTGCCTTAAATGAGTTTTCTTGGGGTGTTTCGTCTTGGATCTGTCAATTTTTTTATGGGTTGGGCTACCTTTTCCCTACTTCTACTATGAGGAATTCACAAATCCAAAATCTCACTTCTTTTGTTTGAATTTCTACTCAATTTTGCCAACATATCAGTACGTCACGCCCAATGAGGAGATGTCCAAAAGCTCCATCTCTATTTATATTTATCTATATATAACACTACGGTGGTTGAGCACTATATGTCACTTAGATTCTTTTATACCTATATTGGTGCACAAGGTATGGAAGATATTTATGAAATCTAGCATTGTTTGGTCCCTCTCTTGTCGTAGTGTGTTATATCTCATGCATTGATCATTGTAGCTTCCAATAAGGTAATATTTTTCTTTAATAGTATCCCCTAAAATAGCCCCAAGTGGGTAAAAATGCAAACATTTCAAATTCCTAGGTGGCCTTTTGCTCACATAAGTCTCCCACCAATCCTTAACATGGGGAACAACCTTAAGGGGTGTAAAGGTAATCTTTTCTCTGTCGAAAAAATTGTGGATAGAAAAACACCCTTTTAACAAATTTAACCATTTGTTTAGAGCATCCACATTTATCCAACCCTCAAATATAGGAATGTAAAAACTAACTTGTACCTTGAAGGAGGAGATTCCTACAAAGTGGTTGCTTCATGAAGATGCATCGTTTGTTGGTAGCCATCGAAGAATCTGGGAAAAATTATCCATCATCTCATTTCTTTGCTGAACAAGGGTTTCCTCGAGAAATATTTTAATAGGATCTCTTGCTAGCTCTTCTTTATTTTCTTCTGCCATTGGAGGCCATTGTGGTTGGCGAGGTCATTCTTGAAAAAGATCAAGTAGTTCGAGTCTCGACTCATTATACCTTGAGCTCATATGGGAAATGCACTAAAAAACAGATAAAGAGAAGACCGCCTTGACACTGCTAGTTTGTATTTATGAGGGGAATGAAATAGAATAAATATTTGAGAATAATATACTTCTATTAATAAATGGAATGTGTTGAAATGTAAAAATGCATAATGAAACAAACTCGCTCAAATATTCATATCTTATCTATGAGAAGAGATGTGACGACTATGTGCATTCACCAGAGTGCCTTACAATGAGGTTGAAAGGCCCTTTTTAATATAAATAGACAATGAAGAAACCATAAAAAATCAAAAACCTAACCCTAGTATAATAAAGGCCGAAAGGTTTGTAGCCCCGATGGGGTTATTTGGTATATCAACTTCCCATAGTTGTAATTTTTTCATACGATCTCTATTTGGCGTGCTTGATAGCCTGTTTGAAAGGTCCTCCCAAGAAGTAGGCATTATGACTAGGCCTACAAAGAGACTATGGATGTCACCTAGGATATTACCTCAAAACAACCCCAAATGTTTGGACCTGTAAAACTGTAAAAACACTACCAAATTGGCGAATTGTGCTTTGAGCCAATGAAATAGGTGGGTGGTCACTAATATCCATCTAGATCACTTGTTTCAAATTTTTATATGATCTCGGATACTATAATAGAAATGCAATTGGACATGCAATATGACGTAAAAATTATCAATCCATCAAAACACACTTGCTCATAAAAGAAATATGACTATAATCGTTGTAAACATAACTCAATAAAAAACAAAGTAATCGAAAGTTTGGAAAGAAATATAGTATTATGATGTCAATGTAATGTTGTAGCAATAGGAGTTTCAAAAATGTCTTAAGTCACAACTTGTTGTACAAAGATTATTATGTAATGAATGTTAATGTTAATGAGAAAACTGTATCAATAAATCTAAGCTACAAGTTATAGAAATACTAATTATCAAAGTTGCAACAATAACCCTACATTACAAAATTACGACAATCTAAATTATCAAAGTTGCAAGACACAAAATGTTAAATTTACAACAATCGAAATTAGAGTGACAACAATCAAATTCCATAGTTGCAATAAAGGAAATATTAGAGTCACAACAATTAATATTAAGAGTCGCAACAAAGGAAATTTCAAAGTTACAACTAACTATTGATTAAAAAGATTGTTGGAAACAAAAGAAATATGTGAGAGACACTTTGACTACTCTATAAAGTAAATACAATACATGTCTAAGGAGGGGACCCTACCTCCTTAGATGATCCAGGTGGATATTGGTGGCCACCCGCTAATTCGACTTGGATCCCCTCTAGTGCTTTGTGCAGTTTATTTTCAGTTTCCTTATTTATAGCACAATTTACTATTTTTAGCAATTTTTCGGGTCCTAAACTTCCGGAGCCGTTTTGAGGCCCTAAACGACATTTTTTGGGAAATCTACCGCCAGCGATTTTTCTATCCAAAAATCGTTTTTTCCGTCGTAGTCCTCGGAGAGATATTTCCAACGAGCTATCATGCGTGTCAAACGGAGATAAGACGACCAATTCGCGACCCCGGAAAGTTGATGTACCAACTTACCCAAAAACGGGGCCCACAATTTGGCGTTTCATCTTCCAGGGTTAGGTTTTGGAATGTGAAGGGTTTTTCCATTTTTTCTCAACAATAAATAGGCCTTCGAGCCTCATTGTAACACAGTTCAGAGGCATGTAGCCACACATCTCTTCTCAGAGATAAGCTACCATCGCCCTAGCTGGTTTATCTCTATTTCCAGTTGTAAGCATATTTTAGTATTTTCCATTAATGAAATGAAGTATTATTTCCGCTGCATCTTTGTGTATATGGTGATCTCTGTATTTTATTGCGTTCCTGTTTAAATCTGGATCAGTGGTATCAGAGCGGTCTGCTTTTTCTCTGTTTTTCTT
>APFE031634077.1:9067-23897 GCA_000404065.3 Pinus taeda
GAACAAGGTTCAAATCTCGCAATCTGTTAGGATGCCTCAGTTTACAGTGATTTTGCTAAGGTTGACGTCTTTGGATGACTTCCACACATATATACAATTACACCTATGCAGAAGTTCCCATCTAATGCCACAAACATCAACACATTTGTTGGTTGACCTTACACAATGAGGAGATTCTAAAATTCTTGCTTAATGTTTTTACTATTGTTGGTGTGGGTAGTGTATGGGAATAAAAAATGTTCTATAGGGAGTTACCAACATTCTAAACAATCCAAGCCTAAGTTCATTAATGATGCTTTCTTTTCTCACTCACAACAATTGGGGAACATTTATTTAGTGGGAAAATGAAATGAACAATGCAAGGAATGACACATTTAGTGAGATGGATTCATGTAGCATTAGGAAATGAAATGAATCCTACCTACAACTAAAATTGTGGGTTTGATGAAGAAAAGTGAGGTACATTGGTCAAAGCCAAGTGTGCATCATCATGATAAGAAAACATGGCTATTCAATGCTTACCCACTCTATCTCTTTTTCCATTAATTAAACTTCAAGTAAATAACATGGAATCGTGCAGTTACACCACCATGATTACAAATTATAATGAAGATGCTCATATACATCATAGTGGACAACATCTTGACAACTATATGTTACACATAAGAACCAATATATTTTTTAACATAAAATCACATGAATAGCACACATCATTGAATGCTCATTCGAGTGATATAAATGTTGGTCTAATGCTTATGTTCAATCTTAGTAGCTAATATTATATTTCTTTGAGTTTGAGAGTACATGGAATAAGTAGTACAGGTAAAATTTGGTGGTTGGTGATTGTTCTTTCTAGCATAGAGAATCTATTCCACTACACCTAGTCCCAAAGAATTACTTTACATAATAGGATTACTCCCCCAGGAGATAGAGATTAGCATGTAAATCAAGGCACCATAAACCTTTTCATGTCCCATTTTTTTGTTGACATGATCATCTACAAAAGGCTATGTGTATATTTATCTATATTTTTCAAAGGGATTTCCCACTTATCTATTACCATTCCCCCAAATTTGTCACCACATCTTGGGAGTACCTCACTAGGTCAAGGATGTTCTCCTTTCTTATGCAGGAAAGTGGATTTACTCAACAAAATGGCTTTATAACTCCTATGTAATGTCACCGACCCCTCAATTTACAATTAGAGGAATGGGGTAATTAATTTTTTTATGTCTATTTGTTGCATTAATAGTTCCCTATTTATATATAAACACATATACATGTATATTCATTATGTCGTCGAAAACCTTGTGGGCCTCTACTCTCCACATTAGCCAAATTCCTTCTGGATCTTTCCCCCTGGACACGCCACCCCACTTACCCTCTCCCAATGGCTCCCAAACTGCACACTTGGTCACTCACCAGGCTCTCTATTCTAGGCTTACAAGGATAGTGGACCCTCTTTGTCATCTTCTCATTGGTCCATAGCCTAACTACCAATTACTGCTGCTACCATCCCACATCATCCCAGTCATAATAACCCAACGTCGTATCTCACAACACCGTTTTATTTCTTTGGGCTCACAGCATCAGGTTGACCTAGTTGTAGGTCCACCTCCCACCAATTAGAACACCATGGTGCTTGCATGTATGGCCAATGCAACTGGCCTATGTCATCTTATTGGGTCCTTCCCAATGCATTATGGAGAATGCTCTTTACCAACTTCCATGGCCCTCTTACTAGGCTTACATGGATGGTGGGACCACATGGTCCCTTCTCCCGTTGGTCTACTACGACAACTATTCATTGCCACTACAACTTATGCCACTTCATCCTACTTCCTTTACCCCAAAGCATCCTTTGTGACTCCTCTTTATTTTTCTGGGGTCATGTCATCGGGATGACCTAGCTAGTGGGATCCTTCTCCACAAATCGGATTTTCACATGCTGCCTGTGTGGTATGGCTTACGTCATCCCACTTGTTTCCTCCTAGCCCTTTTAAATTGACTCTCACTTCCACCTGTCGGGGTGAACTCGTCAAGCTGACTTGGAAAGTGGTTCAATCCATGACCAATAACACCCTATCAATAGTGTGGGCTCGGCCACGTACACCCTTATGTCATCCCGTCAGGCCCTTCCAGGTGTATCTAATCTTCCTACAACAACATTTCTCTAGGTTGATGTCAGGAGACGTCATCCTGCCTTTGTGTTCTCGGCACTTCCTATTACACCTTCCTTTCATTAGTTTGGGCTAGACTTACGGGCCACTTGGCCAGTGGGCTACCCTTCTAGCCAATGGTATTAATGTCAAGCTCACGTCAACCATCCATGTCATCCTGACTCTCCAATCTAGCTCCCTCCTTAACCTACACACTCACAATGTTCTAAGATGAAACTTCCAAGCCATATCGTCCTTCCTCTTCCAATCACGTTAGAGGAAACTCTGGTCGCGCCACTGGAAGGCTTCCACCTCTAGGATTTTAACAGAGCTAAGAATATGGGTTCAACCCATTTCATTATACGACTACATATTACCCTTTTGTGAAACATTCGAGCTTTCTTTCAATTTCTTCCATGGCGTGACTAAGGAATTTTGACATCTCCTTTTGTGATGAAGTAGATGGGGATTTTCACGATCACTGAAAAGACAAGCTTTACTGTTGTACAGACCTCCTTGAGCAAGTATTTTCAACCATAGCTCATTCTCCAGATCAACAACAGGGCCTCATTCCAAGACCGAGTCATTAAGGTCTCTTAGGGTGATACCCCTCTTGATCTTTAGCCAATCTGACTCTAAGGATTTCTTAGCCCACTTGTATTCCCTGTTCTTAGATAGGGAATTCCAAGCATGTTGTTGTAGGTGTTCCTATGGTCCTTACCTACCATGAGCTTGGTGTGAGCTCCTCAAAAGTCTTCACCTCACCTACCACACGTTGCGAGTACTAGAATATATGTCAAGCTTGTAAGCAGCTCCATGACTCTATGTAGAACCTTTCAGGGATGAACTAGTTATGATATAATGCTAGCAGAAGATATCCAAGGTGTTGATACATGGTTGTGAGGTCATTTAGGTAAAGCACATGGGGTTTGAACAACCCCAAAGGGAAACAAACCTTTAAACGTTAATGAAATGATTGTTGTGTGACAAAGAAGCTTGTAACTTAGCAAATAATTTGATGTATGTGAATGATGGCCTTGCTAAGTAGATGGTCTTTCGTGTAATTGTTTCATATTAATAAAATGGGCCACTAAGACTATTGTTTCCATGTTTCATTCCAAGTTCTTTATATATTTCGTTATAGGCTGTAACATCTCATAATGTTTCTATGTTATTTATTTATTTATGTGTCATTTTCAACACAGTTAACCATTTCATTCAAAATAAGGTTCAACTCAGTTTTATGTCTTAATCCTTATTATCATATGATTTATTACACATTTTTTGTATATATTACTATGTGATCAACACCAACAAGTTATTCACATAACATATTATTTCCAGTTCAAAAGTTCATGCTTAGTTTATTTATCAGTGTCATTCATCTCAGAGAAACAACACACACAAAAATATGTTTAGCATGTCCATCAGTTACATATCCCCATGGAGGTGTAACCACATATTTAATCATTAACAACACAAATGTAGTCCCAAAGTCTAGAGTTATTACAATCAGAAATGCATCATACATTAATTAACAACTAAACAAGTATAAGTAGATACTTATCTTTGAACTTGCAAGGAAAATGAGTCTGGGACAAGGACTCTCCAACCAACCATAGACAACTTCAGCCACACTCGGTTACAGCTATCACCCCTGAGTCATATTCCATAGTTTAAGGGGAATGGTTGCTTAAGGGACTTGAATACTAACTTCCAACTGAAACATGGACTCTAGAGGACCTCCTTCCTCAATCCCACCATTTTATTGCCCCTTCTTTTGTTAACATAGGGAGTCCATAGGTGCTCTACCTCACCCCCAAGTACACAAATAGTGATTCACGTCATCCTAGGGAGTCCAAAATCCACTGTAACAATAATGCAATAACAACAAGTCTTAAATCAGGTCTTCCTTTGATGCTTCTTTGGGATGGCCTCTTCCCAAGCTATTACAGGGCTCCAAGGTCTATATATCAACCCATGGACTTGAGGTGACACAAGTTGTTAAAAGGCCCTAGATATTCCATCCCAGCCCATAGCCTTTAGGGACTTGAGTTGTTACAGGGCTCAAGAAACCTTTGTCTCAACCCACAACCTCGAGGGATCCTATCTTAATCGATAGCCTCTAGGGACCCTAAGTTGTTACAGGGATCTAGAGACTACCAACTCAACCCATAACCTCGAGGGAACCAGAGATCCAATCCCCTTCTCTTCTCTTATCTTCTGTGTTTCCTCCTAGTTGATCTCGTTGGATGTTATCCTCCATTTCTTTCTTTGTCTACCTCTTGCATGCTTGGGTTAGAATTCTCGCCCCCTAATTAATGCTTGTTGTTGACATTTTTTTCCTTATTTTATAGGGATTCTTCCTCCCTCGTGCTTGTTTCCTTGGCCTATTTCTCAGCCAACATTTACTTTTTCATCTTTGTTTCCTTGCAATTGGCAGTCCCTTCATAAATCTCCTATCCTATTTTCTTCTTGTTGTTTTTCAAGCAACATGGGCTTGAGTACTTTCTTTTGCAGCCCATTTAATTTTAGAACCAATCCCTTGAATTCATAAACCAAATAAAATTTAATGGTTGTCCTACAATACATGTTTATTTCTCTACACAAGAAACCACAACATCCCAAGCAAGCAATCCTCCTCCCCAACTCTATAATATGTGTCCCTTTGACGCATTCCCCTTTTGGATTTCACATCTTACTATACTAATTACAATGTAGTTATGGGAGAACCAGAGTTGGGGATGTCACAGTGCCCTCCCCCTTGAGGGAACATTGCCCTTGGTGTTCATCTTCCCATATGCAACACCAAGAATAAAACACAACACATATTGTTCCATGGATCTTTATATAAACAACTATATACAATATTTACAATCATATAAATGATTTTTAGCTTTCACGGCATCATCCATTTGCCACGTGGCCTTCTCTAGCTCAAAGTGCTTCCACTACAACTTGACTATCTCAATGGCTCGATTCTGGAGCATGAGACTCCTCTGGTCTAGAATTCATAATGCCTCTGGATAGAACTCTCCCTTTGGTTCCACATATATTAGACGCCAACCAATCACATGATTAAAAACATGTACATATATTTTATGTAAAGAAATATGAAAAGCATCATGAACTATAACTAAAGGAGGTAAAGATAGCCTATATGCCATTGGTCCAACCCTCTCAAGGATTTAAAATGGCCCATAATACCATGGTGTCAACTTGTAATGTGTCTCAATCCTGAGGGAAATATTCTTAGGTTTAATCCTTAAATAAATATGTTCCCCAACTTGGAACTCTTTGTGCACCCAATTCTAGTATACATAGCTTTTTTGCATATCTTGTGCCACTTTCAAATTCTATTTTATGATCTGGATTTGCTGCTCCATATACTTGAGCATATCAGGTCCTACATGGACCATGTTAATTGGATCACTCTAGCTAATAAGAATGTTGTAACTCCTTCCATACAATTCCTCAAATGGGCTCATCTTTATGGATTCTTGGTATCTGTTGTTGTATGTGAATTCCACAAGTGGAAGATATTCTTCCCCCTTCTTGGGTTGGTGCATCACATACATCCTTAACATGTCCTCAAGGATTTGGTTGATCCTCTCCATTTTCACATCTATTTGTGGGTGATAAGCTGTGCTAAATGCCAATTATGTTCCCACTCCTACAAATAGTTCCTTCCAAAACCTGGAATTGAACCTTGCATCTCTATCTTACACAATCTTCTTGGGAATGCCATCTAGCCTCACAATCTCCTTTGTGAACAATTATGTGATGTCACTAGTAGAGTTAGTGGACTTGATGTTTATGAAATGTGCTACCTTCCTCATCTTATCCACCACTACCATGATTGCATCATGTTTCTTAGGAATTTTGGGCAATCCTATTATGAAATCCAGAGAAATTACCTCCCACTTCCATTCCAAAATTGGGATAAGCTGCAAAAATTCTAACAGATGATTGCACTCAACCTTTAGTTTTTGGCATTCCATGCATCTTTCCATGAGATCATCCACTTCCTTCTTGAAATTCGGTTAGTAATAGTAATTTTTAATGGTTGGAAGGGTCTTTTCATACCTTGGGTGGCTTGAATAAGGCATAACATGGAACTATTTCATTATCAATCTTTTCATTTCATCATTGCTAGGCACATGAATTTTTCGTTTGAACCTAATTAGGCTGTCCTAATTGAGGTGATAATCTTCATCCCCGCCAATTTGTAACAACTTTTCTTTCACTTAGGAATTTTGGGCAATCCTATAATGAAATCCAGAGAAATTACCTCCCACTTCCATTCCAAAATAGGGATAAGCTGCAAAAATTCTAACAGACGATTGCACTCAACCTTTACTTTTTGGCATTCCATGCATCTTTCCATGAGATCATCCACTTCCTTCTTCAAATTCGGTCAGTAATAGTACTTTTTAATGGTTGGAAGGGTCTTTTCATACCTTGGGTGGCTTGAATAAGGCTTAACATGGAACTATTTCATTATCAATCTTTTCATTTCATCATTGCTAGGAACATGCATTTTTCCTTTGAACCTAATTAGGCCATCCTAATTGAGGTGATAATCTTCATCCCCACCAATTTGCAACAAATCTTCTTTCATCTTGCAGTCGAGTACTTTTGACTCTTTCTATCAAATCTTTCGTATAAGAACTTGCATCTTTCAAGTGATTTATTTGAATTATTATGTTCAAGGCATCTGCAACCTTGTTCTCTTTACCTTTTATGTACTTTATTTCAAATTTGAATTTGTTGAGCGTGGCCAACCATCTTACCTACCTAGCATTCAACTTGGATTTTCCAAACAAATACTTGAGCCCATTATGGTCTGTCATGAGTGTAAATTTCCTTCCAAGGAGATAATGCCTCCACATTTATAAGGCATGAATTATTGCGACCAATTATACAAAACATGTTAAGTAATTCACCTCATGCTCATTTAAATTTATGGACTCATAGCATATGACTTTCCCTTCCTGCATTAAGATCCCACCGAGTCCCTCTTTGCAGGAATATGTACACACCACGAAATCCTTGTTGAGATCTGCAATTCTCAGAACTGTTGCATTAGTGAGAAATTATTTAAACTTCTCAAATATTTTTGCACATTTTGCATTCCACTCAAATATTTTTCCTTTTCTCTGCAAAGGTTGTAATGGGATGGCCTCTCTTAGAGGAATTCCAAATAAATCTCTTGTAATATCCTCCTAGTCCCATGAATGATCTAATTTCATCCACATTCTTTGGAGTTGGCCTCTCCATTATGGCTTTGATCTTTCCAGGCTCAACTGAGATTCCTTCTGTTATCACTCAGATGTCTTCCCTAGAAGTTATCAAAGAAGGAATAGTCCGAGGTGTTGGTTTACATGGGCCTGACCCAGGTTCAGAAGAGTTATTTATCCAAACAAATCCTGTAGCTACCAGCCCTTTCGGCAACAACCTGTGGAGCGCGGACTGAGGTCTCACCTGAGGTAGCAGGGGAGGGTGCTGGAACCAGGTTTCCACACCCTAGGGATGTCTTGGTGTGGTTTGGAGGTTTCACGCACTGGTTTACAGCTCTGTGCTGCTTGGTATTCACGCCGATCTAGATTGATTATATCTTTCTTATTAGTGCGCTATTCTACTGGAGGATGCAATTACAAATCAATAGGATCTTTAAGCAAACATTTAACCAACACAACTGATTTGTGCATTAAAATGAACCTAGATTTACATAAATTCATACAATAAGTGGATTAATTTAAACAGATATTATGAAGGTCAGATTCGCGACAACTTAGAAGGAACACAGAATTTTAGAAGAAACTTATCTTTATTTCCACTTATCCTCAATACATCTAGATCTGCCCTGCGCACTCAACTGCAGGGGTCTGCACACACAGCTGCGAACTTTCCAAGCCTCTGCACACATAGTTGCAGAGCCTCTATCTACTACCCCAACCCTTGACTTAGACTTGCCTATGCTTTTCGAACTATCTTCTTCTAAAACCCATTACATTTCATCTTTTTTAAACAGAATTGCCTTTCCCTCATAGAGTCATGCTCTATTTATACCCTTCCTTAGTCCGCGATCCCTGTGCGGGCCAACTCTATTTATATTCCTTTAAATTATTTTCGGTCAGACTACCCTTTGACTCAACCTATTATAATTCATGCTCCGCATACTTCAGAGTTTTTATAATAATTTAATCCTAGTTTTTGTGCTTTCTACCCCAAAACCGTTGCTCGAGACCTCCGCTACCCAACAGTCCCCCAACACAATCATTGTGACTCACCTCGAGTCACTCACTAGTGTGGCTAGGCGTTCTATCTTGGATTCGTGGTTCGCCTCCCTTTAAGTGACACTCGTCGTCCTACTGCTCCTTCATTTTCTCCTGCAACGCTTTGCCCAGCTCCTGCTTCAATGTTTCTACCATGTCTCGCAACTAATGATGCTCATTCTGCTCTTCTCGGTTAACACAGAACACCCCCTCCTAGAATTTTAGTGCGAGTGGGGGAGCCGCATATGGGATTGCGTGGTACCACCGCAGCCACTTCCAACCTTCGTATCTTCCCTTCTCACCATCTGCTGTAGCTTGTGTTGCAATTTTGCAAGACCCTGGCTGTTGTCCGCAATATCCCAATCATCGAGGGATATCTGAGATGTCTTATTAACTGCATATCTACCCGTGGTCACCGTCTCTCCATCCTTTCTTTATTCTGGCGTAGTGCACCAGCTTGCCCTTGGGCGAGGGGACAGCATCCAGACCAATTATGCTTTGTGTTTTGTCTTTTCCGGTACATCCCCTAGTAGTTATGTTGTAGCTTGCAGGATGTCCACAGTGGTCAACACCATACTCCTTAGAGAGTCATTCTTCTCCCTTGGCTAGATCACTACCTTCGGGCGCATGCCTTGTGTAGAGATAATGAACAGCTTCATATGTGTTTCCGAAGTGTATGCCGCCCAGTGGATTCCCTTCGGTGATTTATAAGCCATGCGAATTTTGAATTCACTGCTTACCACCTATTCCAACTCCTGTAAACTCCTTGTGTAAAATCTATGGTAGCTCGTTTCATATATGGCTCGTACTGTTTCTCTTAATTGTCCTCTGTCCGCTCCCTTTTACATAATGAAGACATCTTGTCATGAATAGTGATATCAACGATCATCATTCATTTTATTCGTGCATCCGCGTGATCCTTTTTGCACAACCACGATCCTTGTGTTTGGTCAAATGTAGGTGCACCATAGTACTAGCACATATGTCCCCCAAGCTACTTTATCGTCCCACACTCTCTTTCAACTGGGTGGAGCAGTGAGACTATATTCCTTTCGGCTGGTCAGGCAGTCGGCCCACCTGTGTAGAGCTGTAGGTGACTTCCATTCACTCTTCCTCGGAAAGTGTCTCCATTAAGTTTAGCCAGTTGAACTTCAGCCCCATCAGTAACTTGTTTGACGACATAGGGTCCCAACCATTGCATGCGGAGTTTACCTAGGAATTTTTTGAACTTGCTGTCATAAAGCAATACTAGATCATTTTCCTTGAAGGTGTGCACCTTGCTATGGCGATCATGCCATACTTTCTCACATTGTTTCTATACCTGGTAATGGAATCCAGCTAGAAAGTGTTCCTCCTCCAATTCTTCTAATTATGTGAGCCTTTCTTCCAATGCCCTACGGTTTGCCATACCTGTGATTTCCGTGATCCACAAACTAGGCACAATATATTCAATAGACATAATAGCCTCCTTGCCATAGACTAAGCGAAACGGTATCTGGCCTGTCAGCTTCTTGCATGTAGTTCGGTATGCCCATAGCATAGTAGGGACGTGCAACTCCCAGTCATTTCGTCGTACATTACAGACCTTAGTCCATGCGGTCTCCAAAATTTTGTTGAAGGCTTCAACGGTCCCATTTGCTTATGGATGGTAGGTCGTACTCTGTTGGTGATACATTTGAAATTCCTTAGTGAGTGCGCCGATCGTTTCATTCAGAAAATGCATTCCCCTATCACTCATGATAATTTTGGGGCAAACAAACTTGTTCAGTACGTTCTTGAACAAAAATTTTGTTGTTGTCACAGCCATGCAATCGTTAACCAGTTGTGCCTTGGCCTATCAAGTCAAATAATCAGTTGCAGTGATGATATAGCGTGTGCCCGTCTTTCCTTGCAGTTTAATAGGCCCGATGAAGTTGATTGCCCATTTCTCAAATGGTTGCAGTGTCATCTGTGGCTAAAGTGGCATTTCATCCCTTCGCGATGGTTTGCCCGCCCATTGACATACATCATAGGCCCAACAATATGCTTTCGAATCTTGATGTAGAGTGGGCCACCATAATCCGGCGTGAAGAATTTTCATGGCTATGGCGCGATCCGCATAATGTCTACTAGTAACCCGTCCATGTGCTTTGGCCAGGATTTGTTTGTGCTCGAATTTTGGTACATATCTACCCAATATTTTGTCATTGCCCATATTGTAGAGGTGGTCTACAATTATGGTAAAATCTGTTGTGCGTATCACTAATTCCTTCTTTTGCTGGACAGAATACCCTTGTGGCGCAGTGCCGGTAGTTAAAAAGTGGATAATATCTTCAAAGTGGCCATTTGAAACACGCACGACATAGAACTGGGCATCTGGGAGTCCCTCCTCTAGATTTTTTGGTTCTTCGCCAGTCTCAATTCGGGACAGGTGATTTAGACTTCCATTCAGACGTCCTGCCTTTACAACAACCTCAAAGTCGTATTCTTGAAACAACAATAACCATCGCCAGATGCGCCCCCAAACACAGGCTTATTCACTAGGTACTTAAGCACTGAGTGATCAGTATACATCTTAAAATGTCCTTCGAGCAGATAGTGACAGAACATTTGGAGTGCATATACCATTGTCAATCCCTCTTGCTCAGTAGTAGAGTAATTATTTTATGCTTTGGACAACCTGTGACTGGCGAACACAATCGGGTGATCGATTCCCTCTGCTCCTCCTTAAGTGAGTACTTTACCCAACGCAATACATGACATGTCGACATGCACATGAAATTCAACATCCCACTTTGGAAAGACCAAGACAGGTGCAGATGCCATCTTTTCCTTAAGCATTTCCAAGCTTTTGTTACATTCCTCGTTCTAGCAATACGTAACGTCCTTCTTTAGTACCTGTTCCACTGGAGCCATGATTTGGGCCTAACTTTTTATAAACTTCGGGTAGTAGCCCATGTTTCCTAATGTAGCGCATAACTACTTTACACTTTGTGGTGCTTGCAAATTTAGTATGACAATGATCTTTGCCAAATCCACCATCAGTCCTTGCTTACAAACCACATGGCCCAGTAAGTTCCCGAAAGGGACGAGGAAAGTACACTTCTTTAGGTTGAGTGCAATCTGGTGCTGGTGGCATGTATCCAGCATCAATCGTAAGCTCGCGACATGTTTCTTAACCAAGCCAAATATGGTCCAGTCATCCATGTAGACTTCTAAGAACTTGTGGATAAATTCCTTGAATGCAACTACCACAATATGGGAAAATATCGCCGGTGCATTCTTCAGCCCAAAGGGCATTACTGTATTAAAAAACAACCCCATTCGATAGCAAACATTGCCTTGCTCTGATCCTCTGGCGCGATCTTGATATGATGGTACCCGGAGAATCCGTCTGTGAAGGAGTATGCTTCCTGCTCACCCACATTTTCTAGTACCTCATTTGTAAAGGGTGTTGGAAACGGATTAGTAACACAAGCATCATTGAGTTTCCACAGATCTATGCAGATGCGGATCTCACCCTTCTATTTTTTCTCTTACACGACCATAGGGCTTACCTAATTAGACTCCTTGACCGGTTCAATAATTCCTGCTACCAGCATCTTGTCTAACTCTTCGCAGACCTTTGCTTTGTATTTTGGATTCAATTGGTAGGGTCACTGTTTCACTGGCATTGCATCCAGGTTCAAAGTTATCCTCATCATTCCTAAGTCTCCTAGAATCCCCTTCAACTCCGTAATTTTTGTAGGGAATAAATCTCGGTATTCTCGAAGCAGCTTGACAACCTTCTCCACCGTGGCGTTGTCCCAATAGTCCCCAAGCGTAGCATGCATCAGCTCTTCCTCTATTCTGATATTTACTTGCGTTTTTTTCAATGGCGTCGTGATGTCTGGATCTTCTATCTTTGGGCCGCGCACCTCACAACTCCCTTTGGATTTTGGTATATTAATGTTACCCGAGTACATTGTAACATGCTAAGGCCTGGCTCAACTGTCGCAACAAGTTTGACGGCACAACTTATTTTGGTTATGGTAGTGTTCTGAATATGGCGGCTTTTACTAGCTGTAATGTGTCATCCATGATATCCATCCATTGGTCTTCAAAGAGAAATGTCGACAAAAACCCTTCACGTAGGATATCCCACTCTCTGGTGCCATGTTGGAGCTTTGTTTCCATATACAAGTTCTGTGGGATGACATCCAGGGTATGATAAAATAAGTGCACCCATTCTGGTTGAGGCTTTGCACCATAAGCTTTGGTCCATTTGGTCAAGTGCAGGCACGGATCATCTCGTCCATCATATTTCTCCGTTATTCATAGCTCTAGCTTCCCAAATCTTATCTGCATCATGCACCTGAAACTTCACCAATTTTCGAAGGTTCCTTCATCGGTGTCCCACCATCACATTGGTGTTGCGCGCAATGTCCATTTTAGCACATCAAACCGTTGGTACTCTGGTACCACGCTTTTGAATTGAACCAGGAATTCCTCCACCACTGTCAGCACATCATACATCAGTAGCTCATGGTTCTGAGCTTTAACGCAATACAACAATTTCATCATCATATTACAGTGTAACTTGATTACCCCGTTCACCATGTTTCGCCATTGCTTGTCTTCTTCATCTGAATCGCTATTGTAGGAGTTGGCATAACCCTACAAGAGTCTCCGCTCCTCCTTTAGCTTGTTTGTAGCTATTTTGTAGTTACAATACAAGACATCACCTTTTTCTTCATGGCGCATAGGTTCTGTGTAGCGCGGTCTTTCTGTTGGATCTAGTGGAACAACTACACGGAGCGACTTCTTCTAAAATATCATCTTCCTCTGTTTGAGGTCAATAAACCCATTCATGTCAGTGGCCCAGTCTATCCCTAGAAAAGAAAGGTACAGGCTACTCTCATCCATGATTTCAATAACTTCGAAATCCATCCAAGTACTTGCGCCATCAATATCTATTGTAATTCCATGCAACCTTCCCATGGGTAAGATATTCTGTTGATTGGCCATTCACAATTGGATAGGATACCATTGTAGTGTAGGCTTACCCATGCACTCCCAAGTCTATTTAGGAAATATGTTTGCATCCGAACCTAGGTCCAGAATGATCTGATCCATCTCGTAGTTGCCAATCTACGTCGTTAACTGCATCTCCCGACCTGTTCATGATCTATGTCTTCCTAATTTCCAGACTATGTGAGGTTCACCCCATCCTGCACATCTATTAATCACTTCTGGTAACCCTTTTACTGCCATGTTGTTGCAAAGAAGTATTATACATATCTCTAAGGAGGTAGTCAACATCGAGGGATCCTTAGCTAGCTAAGGTCGACCCCTACTACCTCAGGTAGAGACGCCCATGAAGCTTTCCCTAGTTTCCATATCATTCTCCCCATTGGCCGCTCCTATGGCTACGCTGCCCTACACTACCATATTTACATAGGTTCATCGTCACAGGGTTTGGATCTCATCATCTGCACATTTTGTGTTGTTGTAGGAGGTGTTGCCTTCTTGTCGTGAAACTGTGCTATTAGCATGGGGCAATCTAGCAACTCATGATCGAATTGTTCACAATAGGGACATGATATTCGGGTTGGATTGGTACAATCCCACGCATAATGTCCTAGTCCTCCACAGTTGTAATAGATTAACTGCCCGCAATCCATTCCTAATCCCATTCCACCCCATCCTTGACCCCGTCTTAGGAACCCACTGCTCGCCATCGCCACGGCTAGATCCTGACCTCACACCTCAGTCTGCATTCTGTAGGCAGGTGCCTGGTCCATCAACATTTGATAGCTACAACAATCTCTTTCTTCGTGACCCACCAATCTACAAAAAATGCAAAAGCACTACTGGGGGGTCTGGTTGTATTTTGGAAATAGATGATAGTTATCAGTGTTGTGCTTTCCTCCTACCTGATAGATTGTGCACCAAATCGGGGCGATCACGCTCAGCCTTGCTTGTGCCTCTAGTCATGTTATAAAAAAATTTGGGCACTTCAACCCCAATCACAAATGTCCATAAACTGAGGGCTCTTAAGTCCCTAAAAGCGTTGCTTCACTGCCTAAAGGAATAAGGTCAACTAATTACATCATCTTCCAGAAGTTCTCCACTGAAAACTGCTCATAAATGGTCAAAAGTGGACCATACTAAAAGCTTAATGCAGAGGGTGTGATGCATATCACCTTCCCAATGTACAGGGTGTGATGCATACTGTTTTGCTCCTCTTTAGGGTGCGATGGTCGGGAATAGACAAATGGTAGGGACAAAAATGCGAGGTGGAAGATCATGGAATCTTCCAAAAGCTTCCCCTCTCACACTTGCCACTCCATTTTCGACCAAGGATGAGTAAGAGATCATCATTCTCCAAGTGGAAGAAGGAACTATCAGAGAGAGGACACTAATCAAGATCCC
>APFE031634077.1:32033-51877 GCA_000404065.3 Pinus taeda
TCATGCTTTAGGGGGAAACTATTATAAACATTTTTGGGCACTTCAACCCTAATAAAAAGTGTCCATAAACTGAGGGCTCGTAAGTCCCTAAAAGTGTTGCTTAACTGCCTAAAGGAACAAGGTCAACTGATTACATCATCTCCCAGAAGTTCTCCACTGAAAATTGCTCATAAATGGTCAAAACTGGACCATACTGAAAGATCAATGCAGAGGGTGCGATGCATATCACCTTCCCAATGTACAAGGTGTGATGCATAGTATTTTTCTCCTCTATAGGGTGCGATGGTCGGGAATGAACAAATGGCAGGGAAAAAAATGCAAGGTGGAAGATCATGGAATCTTCCAGAATCTTTCCCTCTGACACTTGCCACTCCATTTTCGACCAAGGATGAGTAAGAGATCATCATTCTCCAAGTGGAAGCAGGAATTATCAGAGAGAGGACACTAATAAAGATCCCAAAAGAGGACTCACCTCTCTGTAATCATCTATATATGGATCCCTCATCACAGAGATCCAGAGGCTGGAATTTTATAACCTATAGAGAAGTGTTGTTGGTATTCTGGTGTACATTCACTGCGTTGGGTGATTTTGCTTTGCTTGAGGTGAAGAAGGGCTTCTTAGCTGGAGGATGATGTTGGGTCAGAGCTCATGGTTGTAATCCTCTTGTTACTTTTCATTTGAATAAAGCTATTCTTGTTTCCTTCCATATTCTTGTGTACTTATTTATATATGCTTGTATATGATTAATGCACATCTGATCCTGCATTATTTATGAACTTAGATCCTTGTTTCTTGCATAGTAGTATGTTGATGTGATTCTACAGGTCCTTTTGAAGCTGAGCGAACAAAGAGCAAGCGGCAAAACTCTATCAAGAAAGAGAGGGAATCGAGCACAAGACTCAGGTTGGTCCTCTTGGTTCTCCTCCCATCTCTTTTCATAAAAGGAATCAATAATAGACTTCTATTGTTGTTTGTAAGATAGCCACCCATCTTAGTGGGAATAGCAGCATCCGTGTGGACACTATTCCCGTATAATAGGTTGCAATGGTGTCGGTCCCCCCATGACCACAAAATTCACCGAGACTAGACAATGATCTTTATTGTGTCCCTGGCTCTTGCACTTTATACACCATACTTCCTCCCATATTTCTGAACGCGGCGTCTGTTCTTGTTTTAACTTTTGTATTTCCAAACACAAATTTTGGACTTGTGCTTGGATTTGCTAAAATCCCAACCCTGGGTCTTGTACTGGGGTTTCGTGTAGCCGCATTGCTGCCTCTAGTGCTTCCGCTTGTGTTGATATCTTTTGTTGTGACAAAGCCGACTTCAGATATGGCATTAATGATGTGATGAACCAAGCGCAATGCTATGCATCCATCAGGGTCATGTTGGCCTCATGAATGGTGCTTTCCAACCTTTGATCTAAATCCCATGGGTCTCACCAGGCATCATTGAGATCTCTTTGAATCTTACAACCAACTGCGCTTTTGACTTTGGCCGGATAAACTCCTTTTTTAGTTCAGTATGAATGTTTTCTATCCCCGCCATTGGGTTGATGCTTGAATACTTCATGTACCATGTTAGCGCTCAGTCCTGCAGTGCGCTAACTAAGATGGCTTTCTTTATATTATCATCCGCTACTTGTTGCGCATCCTATACTGATGTTAACAGAAACCAAAATTGTTCCAGGTCTTCGCCTCCTGCTCCTTTGAACACTGGTAACTGAATTGTGCTCGCCATGGCTACCCTTGCTATACTACCATCCCTGATCCTTGATTTTTCAGCATTCTTTTCTATAGAGTCCTCACATTCTACAATAGACACTCCTTATGCAAATCTCGGTCCCAGAAATAGAACCATTTTTTGGCTTACATGGGCCTGACCCAGGTTCGGAAGAGTTATTTAGCCAAACAAATCTCGTAGCTACCGACCCTTTTGGAAACAACCCGCATAACGTGGACTGAGGTCTCACCCAAGGTAGTAGGGGAGGGTGCTAAAACCAGGTTTCTGCACCCTAGGGATATCTTGTTGTGGTCTAGAGGTTTCACACACTAGTTTACAGCTCTGCGCTGCTCAATATTCGCACAAATCCATATTGATTATATCTTTCTTATTAGTGTGTTATTCTATTGGAGGATGCAATTACAAATCAACAGGATCTTTAAGCAAACATTTAACCAACACAACTGATTCGTGCATTAAAATGAACCCAGATTTACATACATTGATACAATAAGCAGATTAATTTAAATAGATATTATGAAGGTCAGATTCACGACAGCTCAGAAGGAAGACAAAATTTCAGAAGTAACTTATCTTTATTTCCACTTATCCTTAATACATCCAGATTTGCCCTACGCACTCTGCTGCAAGGGTCCACGCACACAGCTACAGACTTTCCAGGCCTCTGCACACACAGCTGCAGAGCCTCTATCTACTACCCCAAACCTTGACTCCAATGTTCTGACACTTTCCGACACTTTTCAAACTATTTTCTTCTAAAACCCATTACATTTCATCTTTTCAAACAGAATTGCATTTCCCTCATAGATTCGTGCTCTATTTATACCCTTCCTTGGCCCATGATCCCTGTCCAGGCCGACTCTATTTATATTTATTTACATTATTTTTGGGCAGACTACCCTTTGACTCAACCTATTGTAATTCTTGCTCTAGATACTTCGAAGTTTTTACAATAATTCAATCCTACTTTTTGGGCTTTCTGCCCCAAAACCGTTGTGTGAGACCTCCGCTACCCAGTGCGAGGTAACCAAAAACCTAATATTTTAGACTCAGGTTGTAGCCAACCTAAGTCTAGAGAGGGTTCTCTCTTTATAATTTAACTTTGTTTTTTGAGTAGGATTTTAGGCTAGTTCTTAGTGCTCATTATGTTTTGTTTTGATTGTGTGGTAGCATTAAGAAAACAGATGGGCCGAACAAGTATTCATGCCATTGGGCTATGGAGTCAATGAAAGAGTGGCTTAAGTAGATCAGATCAATCGCTAAAGTAAGAGTTCACAGGGCAGGCTAGCACAACAAAAAGTAAATCTGTATGTTCAAATGGATGAGGTAGTCCTAACCAGGGCAAAGGGAAATGAAGAATCTTTGACTAGGATTAAGATGAAGAAAAGAAAGATGATCGGTAGTAAAGGGAAACTAAGAATCCTTTACTATGGACCAAACGGGGGGAAACTAGGGAAGTAAGGGAGAAATTAAGAATTCCCAGACCAAGATAGTTTAGCAAAAAACATATAGAAAGTAAACTGTTAAAATAGAGAGCATTTAAGCTAATTCTGAGATATCATTCCTTGTTTACTTTTCAGATTTCATAAGAGACACGCATGAATATTTATAACATGACAAGAAGAAAATATTTAAACATGAAGAGATAATACTTATTTGGTTCCAACTGTGCACGAGAATCTAGTGAAATGTCCTTAGCTTTATTTCATGATCTAGCAAACCATTCCAGTCTTGAATACAATAGCTCCTTATCTCAATATAAAATGTCTATAGAAATGTATTTTAATCCACCCTAATTACTTCAAATTGTGAAATATTTATACAAAAAATGTTACAAAATATCTCATAGTAATATGAGAATTATTCTAGGAAACCAAAAATATCTTCAAGCACGAAGATAGAGACAGATGGAGAATTGTCTTCTTGATGTCCCTTTTATTGTGACTGTGCTCATTGTTTTCATTTGCATTTGGCTCTTTCAGTTGCTTGATACTTATGTGCTGGAATTAATTTATGTCTTCAATCCAGTAATACTCTTTACCTGCTACACTTTGACTCCGTTTTACCTTTTTTACCTGTTTTACCTGGCTATGATATAGATTTACTGTAGTAACTTTATAGTAAATCTGTAAGTTTCATCCACCATTCACATTCAGGTAATTTCATCCTTATCATCTTTCTATATATCTCATCAGCTTCAGTATACTTGGGAAAATTTGGCCTGTTGGCGAACAAGTGTTTTACCTCATGCTCTATGAAAAATAGATTTTCCAGGCTATCATATAATACCTTTCCCGTGGGAAAAGATTTTACCCCTGAGGCACTAGCTTGGCTGCTGGCCAACTTGTTTAGTCTTTCAACCTAATCATCTTGGTTCATCAACTTGTCATGTATTACCATAGGACTGGGAAGTCCTTTTTCTCTTAAAATACCAAAATTTGTCATAAATCTATCAATATCAGCTTGGATGCTTTGGCATTTTTTCTCAAGATTAAGCATAAAGTTCTTCTTGGTAAGAATCTTCTTAATTTCTATGATGGTCCCTGTTCTGTCTTCTATGCCCATTTCATCAAGCTGATACATGTTCTTGCTGTTCAAGAATGTTATCAAGTGGTTGACTTCTTCATGTTTATCTCCCAATTCTTCCATTGTCTTGTGAAATGCTTCTGTTGCCACTTTTACTAGTTTAGTTTGTTCAATAATTGCTTGAATAGATGGCCAAACATCATTGATGGAATCAATGATGTTGGCCCAATGTATGTCCTTTATGTCTCCAAGTGGTTGTTGCAATGTCAAGGCCTTTTCAAGGACTTTTATTCTTTCTCCCATTCTTTTATTTTTTTGAGCTTCTTCCTTCTGTTGTATTTGTGATGCAATCAGTTTCCAAAATTGACACTTGTTCTCTAAGTTTTTTGAGCTCAATAGCCTGGATGGTCATTTCATCCATGGCTTTTACCAATTCAACTATCTTTTCTGTGGATGTCCCTGTGCTTGTAGATTTACCTATAACTGGTAGAGTTGTAGCTGGTGGAACTATGGGTGCTAATGAAGCAACCAATGTGGAGGGTATTGCTATAGAGACTGTAGGAATTACAGTCTAAGGAGTGGTGGCCAACTCATTTTGTCTAGGCTATATCATGTTATCCAACTCTTTTTCTGTTTCTTTCTATTGTTCATTCAGCTTAAGGACTAAGTCCATAAGCTCTTCCTCCTTCTGAGTTTCCAATACTTTAATTGTTTGAGGATGATGTAGAGGAGGAATTTTGAGTTGTTTTTCAATGCAACTATGTCATCATTTTTCCTTTTAATAAGCTTTTCTATAGCTTTCACATCCTTGGAATCATTCCCTAGTTCTATGACTAAGTCCTCTAAGGACTTTATTCTGGTATCCATGGTCTATGAAAAGGCCTTCTCTAACTGGAATTGCGTTGATATGTTATTCAACGAATTTTGGAGTTGGTGATATACAATTGCCTTGTTGATCAAGATGGAGTAGACCATTTCCCCAGTCTACTTGTGTAATTCAATTTGGTCAATAGGATGGATATCCTTTGCCAATACTTCAAAGTCTATTTTCAAGTAATCCGTAATTGACCTGTGCTGCTGTGTAGTTGGCTTCATGAAAGTCATATGCATTTTACCCTCGTTCACATCAAAGGCTGATATTAGCCTTGTATGATTAGTAGGAGCCATTTTTACGTGATGTGCATAGCTTTGGGCCTTCAATCTTTCATTCCTGGCCTTTATTTCTTTGTATTCTCTCTAATATCTTGGTTCTGGCCAATTGGAGCCCTGAATGAGGATACTTCCATGCTCTGTTGTCTCTCTAGCATTTGAGCCTGTGAAGTGCAAGGTTCTTGTGTACCTCCAGAGGGAGTGGTATGCCTGCTTTCTATTCTTTATGTGCCTGTGGTTCTAGCTGTTTCTTTAGTAAACTCTTGTTATGAAAATGGATTCAACCTTTGCCTCTTGACATAAGTCTAGGTAGTAGATCTGTTAGAAGGAGTGGTATCCTCTCTATCTCTCTTAGGATTATTTTCCTCATTTAGAGGAGTCTGTAAAATAGGTGGATTACTCATGATATGTTCTAGCTGAGCAAGTTCTTCTGATATCTTGGGCTACTCTGATTCCTCTTGCTCTTGAGGTCTTTCTTCTGTTGTTTACCCACTGTGTTTCTGTGATTGCCTTTGAGATTGAGATTCTCGTGGCACCTATACAAATGAATCTTCATCAAGCATTCTTTCTAAATCAATCAATCAATTATTGACAACAACTTTTGTGCTATCTCGGTCTACCAAAGTGTTTTCCACCCATTCTAGCTGATTTGCATACTGTTCAATTGCAGGGATTCTATGGTGGATATAAGGAGATAATTTGTTCTTTTGTCTCCTATTGCAAATGAACTCTAAAGGGTCATATCTCCAGATAAAACTTTGTTTTAGTTTCAGCCTTTGGAGGACTTCTTATGCTTCCTTTCTTGCTTCCCTACCATTACATATGAAGGGGCCAAGCTGATCTTTTATCCTAAGTTGAGATTTCTTCTTAGCCTTCACAAAATGCACCTCATCTAAATTAATCATTTGCCTATAGTACTCCAGAGAAAAAAATCTCATGGGGAGGTATCTGGGCAGTTTGTAGGGAGCCAACTCACATCCATATATTTTGATTTCAGTGTGATTTTGGTATAAGTACCAATCTCCCACTCTATATTGTTTGGACAACTGTAGGACCCTCTTGTTATCTGCACTGATTCTGGGGGGCAGACTTCCTAATAACATAGTTTCCACTGGGTGTACAAAGAGATCTATGAAATCAATATAAGAATATGAAGAGTCATACAGGTGGATTAATGAAGTCCAGAAAACCACTAATCTAGGGTTGCCTTTGGTATCAAGATTTTGGAGTGTGATTGGGAATTTATTAGCTTGATAATACATGAAAATATGATATAAAACTGATGAATATTTGAACACTCTTTCATTACCCATCCTCATGAATTGATCATGCATCTTATCTGCAATGAACTTAACATAGTCAAACATGATGGCTGGGGGTTGTCTAGGAGTATAAATGGACATAAAGGCTATAATAATTTCATCAACAAATTCACTTGTAGTTTGTCCTAACACATTGGATATCATTTCTATGATGTCTTTGCCAAGATCAAAGAATATCGTGGGCATGTATGGGGGAGGGTCCTTTGGAATGTATTGCTCTTCCCTAATGAAGGTATGGAATAACTAAGCATGTTTGATGGAGGTGAGTGTGGGGAACTTGTTAAGAAAATCTCCAACAGAAAGAGGGGTAAGTTTTTGGCTTGGTTGTAACTGCAACATTTCATTTATGGACTCAGCAATGATGGTAAATAATATAGACTCATCAGGAGTCATCACTGCTCTTTGGCTAGGGCGATAGTTTCATATGGCAATAGTGGATAATCTCTGGGAAGATGTGAACTCTGGGGAATTGGTATTTGGGTAAACCTGACTCCCAAAGGCCTATTTTGTCTGCATGGTTTAGGTATCGGTCTCTATACCTACAGTATAGTTTCAATGGGGATTCTTGGACAGAGGTATATTTAATTTGAAAGTCTTTATCTGCCAATGGTAAATGGTCTAAATTCCTGTGGGGAGTAGAAATTGGTAGGACATTTAGTGCAATGGGAGCAACCATCCGTGGTTCTTGTGGATTCAAGGATGGGGGAGAAGGATTTTCAATGAAATTGGAGAAAACTAGCCTAATTCAGAGTATTTGGAGTCATTGGGCAATTATCTTGCTAAATTACTTAGTAATTTAAACCAATTGAGTCAAGGTTCAGGAATAAAACATGGTTTCTCAGTGAATTTGGGTAAATACCTGATTTCGGCTTAAAATGGTTTGGTGGGTGATGGTGCACCGTTTGCAGGAAGCACATGTGACTGAAAGGCGGTCTGGAGTTTCAGCAGCTTCAACAGGTTGGCAGTTGAATGTGGGTTGACAGTTGCACGTACTTTGGTGCTTGCATGGAGGTCTGAGCAGTCTTTTTCATGATAAAACTAAAAGCAATGAGTTTTTTAGTTTTATTGACAAAGTCAACTATCTTGGTGAGTACACGGGGAAAGGTACATTTTCTGTTAAGCGGGGGATGAGACATTTTGTCATCTAGCAGGAGGCGGTAAGCAGGTTCATATTGCACTACTTTTGGGCTAGAGCGGTTTTTGTGGGGAGGCCATCCGATGCCATTCATCGGGCACCACATAGCAACGCGGTGAATAATGAAACAACCCATATTGGGCGGGTAAAGGTCGGCCTTTGGAACCCGCCCGATATGATCGTTGACCGTTGGATCAAAAGGGACCAAATCATATGGTGATCGGGGTGGGGATTTGATATGATGTTTAATGGAAGGGCCTGATAGAGGTTTAAGCATGGCAGGATTAATTAATTGCATATTATGGAGGTTTAATGACATTAGGGGTGATTTCATTGGCGGGGATAGATTATTAATTAACCACTGATTGATTAATTAATCTCTTTTATTCGGCAGGGGGTTTTGGTTATTAATTAGTTGTTGATTGACTTAATTAACCCATTAATTATTTATTAATAAATTTTATGTTTCAAACTTAGGGGATGGGATATTAAAATTAAAGGGATTTAATAAATACATACGGGAGGGGGTATTTTTGGGGAATATGTAAATAAAATTAAAAGTTAATATGAAATGGAGGCAGAATAAACAAAGTTTGCTAAGCATAATGTGTTTTTTGTAATTTTTCTTTTTATATAGAACATTATAACTTTGGCTAAGTGCATTTTTGTGGGTTTTCTTAGGAAAAGGGGTTTGCTTGTGGGGTGATCATTTTTCTAAGGTTTTATTCTTAGGCAAAAAGGGTTTTTTTAGGAAAAATGAGTGAATTATGGAGGTGGTGAATTCTTGTGAGGGGACTTTTAGTACTTAGGACCTATAAGTTATTGGGCCGAGGGTCCGGTCCCTCCAAAAGTCAGATAAATGCTTTGAGCCCCTTTAACTTAAGGTTTTAGGTATTTTAATATTTTCCTTGGGAATTAGTTAAGTGAAAAATTTAATGAATGAGGGAGGTTAATCAATTGACTTTGTGTACTTTGGTAAATGCTCAATTACCATCCATATTTTAGAGATTTAATGATGAATGTAAATGATATTATCTTATCTAATCAATCAACACAATTCTGCAACCATTCAACTACTTACCCATCTACTCATCCTACCATTTTTTCTTCTCTTTATTAGGGTGCACTTAAGCTGGAAAACCCTTATCAAATCATTTTCTTTTCTTTTTACAAAAGTAATCTATCTAAGTCTAACCTTATTACATCCAAGGGCTCAGATTAAACAGTTGAGCTCCTTTTATCAACTCTACCTATCTACTTATCTTCCAAGATTACATTGTTTGGTCAGATTTTATTTCTCTATCTATAAGCATGAAATAGCCAAGTTTTAACATTTTGACTATCCATGGAATTGTGGCAAAGGTAACAAGCTGCACACAATCTTCTTATTCTACATCAAAGTAAATGGTAGTGGTTTTTTGACTTGCTCACTTTCATGGTCTTTTTTCTTTCTTGGGGTTTATTTTTCATCTTTTTTTACCTTTTTTACTCTTTTTGTCATTTGATTTTTCTTTTAGGAATACACTCTTTATATTTTTTAATTTTTTTGATTTTTTTAATATGGAAAACATTTGCAAAAAGAAAAAGTATGTACATATTACAGATTTTACCTCAACCATTCAAAAATTATGACTCCTATTGGTATAGGAACATAACAGTGGCTCCATTTGGGGATGGCATTTCCTAGTGAAATGTCAAGAACTAGTAGATCAATGGCCTTTTGAATTACTGTGATTTTACTCTGCAACTTTTTCCCTTTTACTTTGTTGCTTTATTGATATTTATGACAGTGAAAATTTTGAAGCTTAGGGCCTTCTCTTCAGGCTTCAACTCCAAAATTACCATCCAATCAACACTAAACTTTGTGAAAAATAAAATATGTACAATTGATTAGTAAAATCAGTGACTAGGATTTATCTAGTGCTTAAGCATTCAACCATTAACTAGTCTTACTTCTACTTCTGCACCATCCAATTATTTGAGGAAATAAGCATTATTACCTCTGAAAGCATAAATGATGTAAGGACCTTTCCATAAGAAGTCAAACTTCCCATGTTTACCTTTTTCCTCCCTTATTGAGTCCCATTTCAAAACTTTATCTCCTAAATAGAAATCTTTTGCCTCTGTCCTTTTGTCAAAAGATTTCTTGATTCTTTCCTACACAACTTGGGATCTGATATACACTTCTTCCCCGGTTTGCTGCAAGTGAATTGTCTAGTTGATCCTCCTTTAAATATCATTTGGCTCAACCTGTGCTTCTTGGAGCAATTTCATAGACTAGCTGATAAGAACTGGTACCAATGGATTTCTTTGTGGTCAGCCTATCTACCCACAAGGCATTTACTATCTTCTTGTTCCAATTTTTCTTGTTATCTTCCAACAATTTTTTGATGATATTCACTAAGCTCTTGTTGGAAGAATCTGCTAGTCCATTTCCTTGGGGATAGTAGGTTGTGGAGTGACCCAGGGTTATATGATATTTATTGCATAAATCTATCATCCTCTTTGATTTAAAAGCTATTGTGTTGTCTGTAATGATTTTAGTTGGGCAACCGAATCTAACAGAATGTTGGCCTCAAGGAAACCTATTATGACAGTATCAGTAGCTTGTCTTGAGGGTATGGCTTCTATCCACTTTGTAAAATAATCTGTGGCAGTCAAGATCCATCTATGTTGGGTAGAGGAAGGGGGATGAATTTCACCAATGAATTCAAGACCCCACTGTTGAAATGGTGTTTCAATAGATATTGATTTCAAAGGTAATGGTAATAGTTTTCTTTTCCCTTCAAAAATCTGACATTTGTGGCATGAGGTTACAAATTTCTTTACATCAGAAAACAGAGTGGGCCAGTAAAAACCAACTCTTAAGATCTTATCAGTTGTGGTCTTCCAATCAATATGTCCCCCACAGTCACCTGCATGAAACCCCTGTAATATGTTGTCATATTCTTCCTTTAACAAACAATTAAGAAGGATGCCTTCATGATTTTTCCAAAACAAAGCATTGTCAATTATGCAAAACTTCAAAGATTTCATTTTTAAGAACCTACTTTTAGTTATGGACAGCTCAGGAGGAGCTTGAATATTTTGTAGAACGTATATAATGTCAACATACCATGGTGAGTCAGTAAAGGCCTAGCTTATCTGTGGAGTAGCATCTCCTCTTCGTTATCCAATTCTGCAATGAAATTTATGTCTAGGGCCTGACAGTTTGATTTAGCCATGAGCTTGGCTAAACCTTGGCCTTTGATCAATTTTGTAGGTTTAATTTCTAAGTCATATTCTAATATGGTAGCTATCCACTTCCCTCTCTTCCCATATGGTCCATCCTGTGTTAGAATGTCTTTGATTACAACATTGGGAACATAAGCTACTATATGAGAATACAAGATATAAACTCAGAAATCTTTAATAGATTTAACTAGAGAAAAATCTTGCTTTTCCATTATATTATATTTTAAAGTTGCCTCACTCAAGGCTTTACTAAAGAAGGCTATTGGTTGTTCAAAACCCTAACCATTTTTCTGCAATAGGACTGCAACAATTGTATGTTCTGAGGCGAAAGAAAAAATGATAAAATCCCTATTAAACATTGGATTGATGAGAATTGGTGTTTGTGTTAAGGCTCACTTTATATATTCAAAAGACCCTTTAGCCTCTAGATTCCATTTAATAGTCGAATCTTTCTTTAACATGCTGTTTAGTAAGCTAATTAGTTCAGCTAAGTTAGAGATAAATCATCTCAAAAAGTTTATTTTATCTAAAAATGCTTGTAGTTCTCTGATGTTCCTAGGATGTGGTATCTGCAAAATGGATTCAATTCTTGTTGGGTCGATCTAGATACCATCTTTGGAGATAATGTGGCTTATTAATTTTCCCTCTTCCAACCCAAATAAAGATTTTTTAGGATTCAGAGAAATTCCATACTTCCTACACTTGGTGAAAACCTGCCTGAGATGATCCAAGTGTTGTTGATCTGATTTATAGGAATATTGTGATACCATCTAGGTATATTACCAGGAAGTCAGGGATTTCCTTAGAAAAGACTATGTCCATTTCTCTTTGAAAGGTTTCTCCTGCATTTTTTAACCCAAACGACATTTTCACATACATGAAAGTGCCCCATGGAGTAGTGAATGCAATTTTTGCCTGATCATCTGGGTGGAATAGGATCTGGTTATAACCAGAAAACCCATCTAGCAGTGAGAGGGTAGTTATCCTTGAGTGAAACTTTATTTAAATTCCTAAGGTCAACACACAGTCTAATTTCGCCAGTTTTCTTTCTTGTAGGTACCAAATTAGAGACCCAATCTGAGAATCTAATTGGTGCAATAATCTTATCTTCATACATTCTTTTGATCTCTTTTTCAATGAAAGGCAATAGAATGGGGCTAATCCTTCTAATCTTGTCTAAAAGGTTTCTGGCTTTCTTTTAAGGGAATGGTGTGTTGTATTATGCTGGTATCATAGGACTTAAGGTCCTCATAATTCCAAGCAAAAACGTCGTGGAATTCTTTTAGCAGTTCTATGTATTTCGCTTTTTCATTGGGAGGTAAAGACTTTGAAAATTTTATCATTTTGGGATCTTATTTAGAGCCTATGTTACATTCCTCAATGTCTAATTTTAAAGGTTCCATTTTCAACTTTTTGAGGACATCATTTGAATCAAATAAGTCCTCTAAATGACTTAATTCTTTGGGAAAAAAATTGTCTTTAAGATTGATGACTTCAGATTCTTCATCGATTTCTTCGTCAATTTCCATTTGTTTTAGGTTTCGAATATCTAATTTTGTAAAATTTGTGGGATGGAAATTATCTATTTTTCATCTTCTACTTTATCAGTGTAATCAAAATCTAATGTTATGTCTGTGTCTATTTTGCTATTTACAAATTCATCATCTAAAGTTAGAAAATTGTAAATTTTTTTATCATTATCGAACACTTGCCAGTTCTTTAAGTTGTCAGGAATAGGAGGTGTGTGCCAAACCTCAGCAGTGTACTGGTGGTTAGGCTAGAAAGGCAACTTGCAAGTACTAGCAAACATGGCTAAACTATGAGCTTGCATATTGTGTTTTCTTGGAAAAATAACAAGCTTGGTTTCTAAAAAATTATTTAGTTTTTCTTCAACTGTTTCTCTATAAAATCCTAACCTAGGATCCCTAGTCATATAAACAATGTTAATTTGTTTTCTTACCAACTTAGAATCTCCCATAATAGAGACTCTTATGGCTCCTAACCTTTTGACCAATTTCAGACCTAGCAGAAGTGCTTCGTACTCGGCCATGTCAGTTGTAAATTTAAAGTTCAATTTGTAGGCATGACCCTCTGAATGATCATTTTCTAAGTTCTAAATCCATACTCCTACTCCTGCACCTTGTTTGTTTACTGACCCATCGAATTCAAGATGCCATAGAATTTCATGTTCATAATTCTTACTATAGGGAGGGGGGGGGGGGGAGAGAATCTTCTTTGACTAAGGTATCTAGGTCATCTTTATTATCTAAAATCTCGTGAATTTGGACACTTTGATTTTCTTCTGTTACTGTAATTTATTTTGGTTCTACCATGATGATGTTTGAAGTATTTTCTTGGTTGGATTCAGCATTGTAAAGAATAAAATAATTAATATCAAAATGCAATGAATATATAGGAAAGTTTTGAGGTCTCTCCTGAGTACTCACTACATACTTCATCAGAGTCTCTCTATACAGTTTCTTAGGATGTCCAAAGACTGATATGGTAGCATACCACATGTCCAGTTACAAAGATCCCCATGATCTAGACAATAGCATAGCATACTTAGGGGGGATATCATCAACAACTATGTCCATAAGAATGGTCTTGGCAAGGTACTGCACTAGGGAAACACACAAGTCTTTTATAAGTCATAGGCACTTAACTTGGCTTGAATCAAACGAAAACATGTCCTTATAAGGTCTAGTGATATCCAAGTTTAGCTTCTCCATCACAGATTTAGGCATAATATTTTTTGAAGCCCCAAAGTATAGCATGGCATTATGTAGGATTTTATCGTGGATGTTAAGGCTAATGTAGAAGGGTGGTATCCCTCCCTCCGCTGGTTTTCAATTAACATCAATACCGAAAATTAACTCAATTTGATCATCAAATAAGTTAATAGAGTCTTCATTTTCAACAAAATTTAAATATTTTCTTATTTGAGATTTGTAAGTCTCATGTTTAACTAGTTCTATTAAAGGAACTGGGATCTTAAGGTTGGCCACCTGTCTGTTTGAACATTTTAAATCTTAGCAACAGGGTTTGGAGTAGTTTGTTTGGATTTTCTAATATAAGTTCTGGAGATTGTTCCATTGTTTCCTTGAGGGGAACTGAAGTGGAAGGTTGCTCATTAGAAGGTTGGTTATCAGTTACATCTTCGATGGTGGGACTGGGAGGGTTCTAACTTGATCTAGAAAGGATTTGTAGAGTTTTTTAACTGGAGCATCTTTCACTTTCTTTGGCTGATTAGGTACAACTTTCTTATTTTGGTCCGAAACATCAGTGTTATTTTTGCTTCTTAAATTGTACTATTTATGCACTTCGAAGATAGCAGAGTCATATCATTTCTTGTAGTCGAAAGATACTCTAGTTTGGGTTTGTAACTATTGAAGCATGTATACTTCTTGATCATCCTGAGTTAGAAAGACATTTTCTTCATTATCTAATCCCATTAAGTTGATTTGGGTGTCTAGCTCAGGGTCTTCTTGATGGGAAGTTTCAGCATAATTCTCTTGGAAAGGAGGTCTAATGTTCTGATCAGGCCCATTTTTACCAGTTTTTGGTTCTGGTTCTTCCTAAAATTTGGATTCCTCAATAGAAGTGCATGTTGGCTATCCCAATGAGGTTTTCTTTCAATGTTTTCTATTATTTCCATCAATTTTTCCATTCCTTTAGCTAAAGCATCCATTTTTTTAACAAAGGGTGAAGTTTCATCTTTCAGGGGTGTTCTTTTTTCGTTTCTAATCATAGCTCTTTTGGATAGCAGATTAGCTTCTACGCTAATTGCAACATTTTGCATATCTTCTAGTGTAGGGGGGTTCCTTTCTCTAAGTTGAAAAGCCACATCTATGTCAAATCCTTCTGGAAACTTAATCAGGGCTAAGCCAGGTGGAGGTCTAAGGCCAAGTGGTATTGCATTATATACATTGTTAAACCTAGTACAATAGTCCTGAATGGTTTCATTTGGTCCCCTCTTGAGGTTTTCATATTCAAAAATAATTTGAAGAGGGTTCTTTTTCTTCTCCCACCTATTTAAAAATTGTTGGTAAAAGACATCTAAACTATCTATACTATTAGGAGGCAGAGATCTAAACCATGTTCTCACATCTCCAGCTAGAGTTTGGGCAAAAATCCTCATTTGGACATCTCCTCTGTCAATTTTACATAGTTCAAAATAATTTGTCATCGTTTTTGTGTGTTGTTGTATTGTGTAAGATCCAGTGCCATCAAATAGGACAATTTTACTTTGATAATCTACTAATAACACCCTATCAACGATGTGGGTCCAGACACATACCCCCTTATGTCTTCTCGCTAGGCCTTTCCAGGCACATTCGATCTTCTCGCACCAACATTTCCTCAAGGTGACGTTAGGCAATGTCATCCCGCCTTTGTGCTCCTGATGCTTCCTAGTGCACCTTTCTTTCATTCTTCCAGGCTAGAATTCCTGACCACCTGGCCAATGTGCCACCCTTCTAAGAAAAGGTGTTAATGTTAGGTTCACATAAACCTGCCATGTCATCCTAGTGCTCCAACCCAACTACCACCTTAACCTGCACACTCGCAATGTTTTGGGATGAACCTTTCAGGAAACATCAACCTTCCTCGTCTAATCAAGTTAGAGGAAAGTCTAGATGCACCAATGGAAGGCCTACACATCTAGGGTTTTATCAAAGCTAAGGATAACATTCTCCCCATTCCATTATAAGGTTTCATATTGCTGCTCTGTGATGCATTCAGTATTTCCTTCAATTTATTCCATGGAATGACTACGGAATTTTGGCATCTCCTTTTGTGTTGAAGTAGAAAAGGATCTCTGCAATCACCCCAAAGACAAGCTTTTCTATTACACAGACTTTTCTTGAGCCAGTCTTTTCGACCATAACTCAGTCTCAAAGGTTCGCCCAATCTCCATATTAACAACATAGCCTCATGCCAACACAGATGATTCATTAAGGCCTCTTAGGGTGGTGCCCCTTCCGAGCTTGAGACAATTTAACTCCAAGGAGTTCATGTCCCATCTACGTTCCCCTTTCTCATATAGGGAATTCCATGCATTTCGATGTAGGTTATCTCATGACCCTTTCGTACCATGGGCTTGGTGTAAGCTCCTTAAAGGTATCCATGTCACCCGCTACATGCTGCGAGTGCCAAAATCCATGTCAATATTGCCAAAGCAACTCCATGGCTCTATGAAGAACCTTCCAGGGCCTAACTAGCTATGTCATAATGCTAGCGTAAGATATCCAGGGTGTTGATACATAACTATGAGGCCATTTAGGTAAAGAACATGGGGTTAGAATGGCCCCAAAGGGAAAAAAGCCCTTTAGTGTTAATGTAATGCTTTTCATGCAGTAAAGAAGCTTGTAAATTAGAAATTAAATTGATGTAAGTGAATGCAGACCCTGCTAAGTAGATGGTCTTCCATGTAATTATTTCATATTGATAAAAAGGGCCTTTGAGCCTACTATTTCCAAGTTTCACTCCAAGTTCTTTATGGATTTTTCTACAACCTATAACATGGAATAATGTTTCTCTTTTATTTATTTATTCATGTGCGGTTTGAAACATAGTTAACCATTTGATTCAAAATAAGATTCATTTCAGATTTATGGCCTAATCCTTATTATCCTATGATTTAATACACATTTTGTGCATATGTTATTCTATGATCAAAACCAACAATTTATTTGCACAATATCTTATTTCCAATTCATAAGCTCATGCTCCCCGGATGCAGGAGTTAATTAAGATTATTAAGATGATGACACGGGGCGATGGCGGGTGAGGCGGCCACATGGCCCTCTGCAACCATCCCAAGGTCACCATGAATGACATTGATGGCACCTCGCAAGCAGTATTTAGTGCCTGCTCAAGTCGAGGCAAGACCATTACCTACACAACCATGGAGCCGAAGAACATTAATTTCATTTTTCCCCTGTCTCACTCTGCATGCCCTCTGTAGGCAGGAGAGCTGACTGAATGCACCAACACTAGGCACAGATGTTGGATTGTGAGTTGTATTGATTTGGGTAATGGCTTCCACCATTCCCATACAAACCTCTGCAATTCGGCTCATGATCTCGATCACTTAGTAACTTCCACACAAAGCTCTTCTGTCAATTCCACTTCTACTCCTCCTAACTCTTTACGTGTTCCCATTTCCACCATGGTCCGCCACCGAATGCACAACCAACGTGGTGGCACGCGAGGTAGAAGTTCTCACTCCCTTGCTTTGCATAGCCATACCTCTGCTTCCCCTACCTTCTCTGCCGAAAATCCCCACTAGCACAGTCTTGCAGGTTAGTATCCAAATACAAGGAGTGGCAGAGGTAGAGTCGGCCTCCACAGCTCAAGACACGAAGCGGTGGTTGTTCGCACTGTAACCTTTCCTCTACCTCCACATCCTGTTCCTCACACAATGCAGTTTTGAGTCTGTAGCTCTTTGAACTGCCCGGTTATTGTAGCCACTGTCTCCATTTCCATTACAGAAGAGACCAAGTAGCATATTCCCATGACCATTTCCACGAAGGAGATGAACAGAGCTGGCCCAAGCAGGAACAGGGGCAACAATGACGAGTAGGAAGGTGATGGAGGTCGAAACAGAAGGCACGATAAAGCCATTGCTAGTAGTTCGCATGTTGATATGGGTGTTCAAAGTGACACGTAGGCCATGGAGAGCTATCTGGATGACACATCGAGCCTGCAGGTTGAGGCAGGAAGCATGGAGGAAGGCCATCAAGTGGTGGGACGAGGCATGTCGGACAACCCAGATGACTGGGCGTGTCCAATTGTGGAGGAACCTGCTCCGGAAGACTTTGCGATGCGTGTCACTTATATCAGGAAAACTAGTGTCCATTCAGAGCTACTAGTCCCACTAAGATGGGTAGCTATCTTAGAAATAAACAAACTAAAGTTACTTGCGTTTTCCTTTATGAGAAGTAGATGAGAGAGAAGTAGAGAGTACCAACCTCAGTCTTTTGCTTGGCTCCTTTCTTATTTCCTCTCCCCTTTGACAGATATTTGATACTCCCTCCTCGCTTTTCCCACTTCAAAGGACACCTGTAGAGTCAAAGCAGCTTAATACCATCAAAGCATAGAGATCTATAATCATAAACAATATAGGATAAGATATATATTAACAATATAAATGCATATATCAATTCAATATTCAAAGACATACAATAATATGGAGGAAAACTCAAATAGCTTTATTAATAGAAGCAGTAGAAGAGAGGATTACAACCCATTGATCTGGCCCAGTGCCATCCTCCCAGCATGAAAGCCCTTTGTCACCTCATGAAAATCTAGATCACCCAACACTATGATGTTCCATAAAGAAACCGACAACACTTCCTTACAAGATGCAAAATTCCAACCTCTAGATCTCTAGGATGAGGGATCCATATATAGATGTTTGTAGGTGGGTGAGTGAGCTTCTGGGTTTTTGATTAGTGTCATTTCTCTGATAGTTCTCAATTCCACTTGGAGATTTCATGATTTCTTACTCATCCCTAGGCGAATTCAGAGAGGCAAGTGTCACAAGAGAAGTTTCTGGAAGATTCCATGATCATTCACTTTGCAAACTATCTCTACCATTTGTCTAATCCTAACCATTGCACCCCATAAAAGGGATTTTCAGTATGCATTACACCCCCCATGTGCATTAGGTGGGATGCATCACACTTTGACCAAGGATTAGGTGAGATGGTCCAGTTTTGACTAGTTCTGAGCAGTTTTTCATGGAGAACTTATGGGAGATGATGTAATCAGCTGACCTTGTTCCTTTAGGGTATGAAACAAAACTTTTAGGGACTTAGAATCCCTTGGTTTATGGAAAAATAATATTGGGGTTGCAGTGCCCAAATATGTCTATAATAGTTGCCCCCTAAAGCATGAGGTCGTAAAACTTTTGATGTCGGGTGAAATGTTTTATCATGAGGACCCGAGGTTTTTCGAATTGGAAGGTGACCTATAATAAGATACAATACAATAGATTATCTTCATAATATCTTCATGATCTAGCTAAGGTGAGCATTCCCATGCTCATCTTTTATAAATTCATTTTCATGTACATAAGACAGACAACCGTCTATATGGCAGACTAATGATTCTGGTAGAGCCATCATCCTTTGGCTTGGATGATTATCTGTGTGGCTATTATGTAAATTTGATGTCTTTATTTTCTTGAATATATCGTAGCCTGGATGGATGAAACTAGATCCAGGGTTTTCAAACTCGTTCAATCTTCGCCTGAGGTACAAGTCGATCCATGTGAAAAGATGTTCTGAAGTCGAACATGGAAAGACATCGCCAGATTACTAGCCAATGATGTAAGCTGTTAACAAGCACGAGAGGAATCACTGATAATGATAATGGCACTCAAGGTACTGTAGTACCATTCATGTGGTGTAAAAATGGGACTTGACATCGAACACCACGCAAAATATTTTGGTCGAAGGCCATTGATGTAAACCTGCCACCAAAAGTGAGAAACTTGCCATTGAGGCATGCACGCTTCAAAGTTCTGAAAGGGTTGTTCCTAAGTCAACTTCTTGGATAATGAGCTGATGTCGACAAGAAGTGACTCGTCATAGGAGGGCCTTAATAAATCCCACATCTACGACATGAAACCGAGAAAATGATTTTGTGGAGGTGAAAATGATCTGATGATACAAGGTTCACGGTGGCGGTCATGAAAGAATGAAGGGTGAAGGTATTGCAGCAGATG
>APFE031634077.1:68636-109985 GCA_000404065.3 Pinus taeda
TTGTTTTTTTTTTTAAGAAATTGGCTACCTAGTTACACTTCCCCGGCAATGGCACCAAAATGTTTGGTCAATTTAGTGTGTCCTAAATTGCTACATCAATTGTCAATCCGAGATTCTTAAGCTGACAAAGTGTGGCGCACTATATGTGCAAGATAACCTATTTCTTACTTTTGTCGTTTTTTATTTTTATGTTGTTTTGGGGGTTTTTTATCTTTGTTTATGGAATTCCTATTCCTAAGTTTCTAGAAGGCAAGTCTGGTTATAAATTTTAAGGCAATTATGTCATTTGTAAGGGTTCCCAAAACTTAACACTTCAGAAGGTCTTTAGAGCATACTAATGAAAAATAACACTTGAATCAAGAATGAAAAGATGCTGCTAATTAAAACAAGTAATTAAGGAACTACCAACTATGAAGCTATCATCTCTATTGCTATCTAAATATAGAAAATTGATTTAAGCTACTGCACTCAAAGAAATCAAAGATTGCAAAGAAAGTAAAACTAAAATCAAATTACATCATCCATATTTCAATCCCACGCCAATAGTCTCGGTATGGATTTCAGAGGTAACTCTCAATGAAATGAGCAATCCAATTATCTAATCGCAGAAAAGTAAACTAATATTAAATCACAACATCCATATTTCAATCCTTCTCCAGTAGTCTCACTATGACTTTCGGAGTTAACTGTCAATGAAATGAGCAATCCATTTATTTTAATTGTAGAAAAGTAAACTAACATTAAATCACAACATCCATATTTCAATCCCTCGCTAGTAGTCTCGCTATGGCTTTCGGAGGTAACTATCAATGAAATGAGAAATCTAATGATCTAATTACAGAAAAAGAAACTAAAATCAATTCACAACATCCACATTTCAATCCCTCGCCAGTAGTCTTGCTATGGCTTTTGGAGGTAACTATCAATGAAATGAGCAAGTTGATTTTTAACTAACTTTAACAAATCAAATAAACAAAAATGAACTCAACAAAATAGAACTGTAATTAAAAGAAACTAGGAAAAACAAAATCAGCAGAGGATCAATTCCATATCACTAGTCATTATGAAAATTATATGCAAATGCCCGGGCTGCCTACTCTATCTTGAAACCTGCACACACTGATCAACATTAAACAAGACTTGTAAAATCATGAGCAATAATGGCATGTTAGAAATATATACACAAATGAATAATCATAAAACATATGCAGTGAAAATAAAGCAACGATGCATACAGACTATACAACAACAAAGGAAAATGAAACCTCAGTGTACAAGGGCCCTCTGCAACCTCGTCCAATAGATGATCAATTCGAAATCACGTTCACGCAAACATGTAGAACAAAGTCTTCTTATATATATATATATATATCTCAAAATAGAGTTACAGCAATAAGCTAGTGTCACGGCACAGTGGGTGCTTAACAACAAACTTACATTCAAAAAGACTAACTATTATGCATATCAGAATGCGTTATTTATAGCAAAGACTACATAATTGTTTTTCCTGGAAACTACGTGAATAGAGGACATGTGAAGAACATCATCCACAGATTTAGCAGCATGGTCGCCGAGATTACACAATCTTATTGAAGGCGACTGTTGGATCCACATCATGGTCAACCTACAGGTGTCAGTGTGCCTCTAATGATCTGAAAATGGTCATGGAAGTCTTCACGTGCTTGAAATCAGAGTTCTGTTACTGTAGGACTCTGTTGTTTGACCACCGCTTGACCATTGTTGACCACGACCTTCTTTGATGAATCTAGCTGGACCAATGGGACCTCAACCATGTCCACGACATTTCCAACTTACCCATGTGGCTCGATTTGCCTGATGAAACTTGCAATGTAGACTTTAACAAAAACAACTGCGGAAAGTAGAAGTGGTTGCGGAAAGTGACAAGATTCCGCAGCTCAATGAGCAAAAATCTAGTTCAAACAAAAACACAAAGACATAGTCAAGAAACCACTTTAAATGCTCTATTATGACTAATATGCAATGATATTGATAGCTTAGGAGGTTCAGGTAAATGGGAAGAGGTTAGAAAATGGTGTAGGAAAGATGCAAGTTTGGGGCTCAACAGGTATACTGATCACAGAAAGAAAAACTCCTGAATAAAGCTAAAGAGAGTGAAGAAAAACCAAAATCTAGAGGCGGAAACAGTCTTATCTGATCATCGCACCTGTAACACAGGGAAACATGGATGCATCTCACCTACAGCACATGTGAGGTGCAATGCATCCAGACTGTCAAAATGAGACAATGCGGTGGTCCAGGGAAGAGACTTTAACTTGGTTTTTTGCCACAGTTTGGAGCTTAGTTTAGGGATTTAGGCTGAGCTAATGATAGTCAGTAAATACAAAATATAGGGGCTGATCTAATGATGTTACTTGAGCCACCACCAGGGCACTTAGGATGTTTGTAAGTCAGATTTTTAATTTATAAACTAACTCGGAGATTCACTGAAGCAGTGTTTATCTACTTTGCAGTTGCATAGAAAAAGTAGTTTGAAGGTTAGCTGGCATAACTTCAAGCTCCGTCTACAGTTTATAAAGTAAACAAACTAGAAACAAGAAAACAAGCTATTCACTCCCCAGTGGAGTTGCCATTTTGTTACCAGGAAAACTAGTGTCCATTCAGAGCTGCTAGTCCCACTAAGCTAGGTAGCTATCTTAGAAACAAACAAACTAAAGTTACTTGCATTTTCCTTTATGAGATTCAGTAGATGAGAGAGAAGAAGAGAGTACCAACCTCAGTCTTTTGCTTGGCTCCTTGCTTATTTCCTCTCCCCTTTGACGGATCTTTGCCACTCCTTCCTCGCTTTTCCCACTTCAAAGGACAGTTGTAGAGTCAAAGCAGTATAATACCATCAAAGCATAAAGATCTATAATCATAAACAATATATCTATAAATGCATATATCAATTCAATATTCAAAGACATACAAGAATATGGAGGAACACTCAAATAACTTTATTAATAGAAGTAGTAGAAGAGAGGATTAAAACCCATTGATCTGACCCAGCGCCATCCTCCCAACATGAAAGCGCTTCTTCATCTCATGAAAATCTAGATCACCCAACACTATGATGTTCCACAAAGAAACCAACAACACTTCCTTACAAGATGCAAAATTCCAGCCTCTGGATCTCTAGGATGAGGGATCCATATATAGATGTTTGCAGGTAGGTGAGTCAGCTTCTGGGTTTTTGATTAGTGTCATTTCTCTGATAGTTCTCAATTCCACTTGGAGATTTCATGATATCTTACTCATCCCTGGGCGAATTCAGAGAGGCAAGTGTCATAGGAGAAGTTTCTGGAAGATTCCATGATCATCCACTTTGCAAACTGTCTCTACCATTTGTCTACTCTCGCCCATGGCACCCCATAGAAGGGCTTTTTAGTATGCATTGCACCCCATAGAAGGGATTTTTAGTATGCATCGCACCTCCTGTGTGCATTAGGTGGGATGCATCGCACTTTGACCATGGAGCAGGTGAGATGATCCAGTTTTAACTAGTTCTGAGTTGTTTTTCATGGAGAACTTCTGGGAGATGATGTAATCAGCCGACCTTGTTCCTTTAGGGTACGAAACAACACTTTTAGGGACTTAGAAGCCCTCGGTTTATGGACATATAAGATTGGGGTTGCAGTGCCAAAATATGTCTATAACATTCACATCTACCAGGTGGCATTTCTTATAGTACTTGGTCTAGTTTTGTCCAATCTTATGTGTCCTAAAGATAATCTATTGGTCGGTTGGTCTAGTTAGGATAAACTATTGTTTTTTGGGGTGGTTTTTGATGTTGGTTTTGATCGGTTGGTCTCGTCAGGAAAAACTGTGGGTTAAATTTGGTTGTATTTTGGACATATTTTCTTTTGGACTAGTTTCCCCTTTGTTGGGGCAGTCTCAGACAACTTTCATGGCTGTGTGTTGATTGAGGTCAGGTCCCTTTATGGCTAGGAAACTCTGTAACTACTTTTTTGTATCATATTAATAGATTAACATTACTTAGAAAGAAAAAAAAATCATAATCTCATGCTTGCTTAGCTTATTTATTAGTGTCATTCATCTCATAGAAATATAACACACAGATATATTCAGCATGTCCATTCATGACATATCCCTACATTGGTTTAACTATGTATTCAAGCATTAACATCACAAATCTAGTCCTAAAGTCCAGATTTATTACAATCAGAAATGTTTCATACATTCATTAACATATAAACAAGTATAAGTAGATACTTATCTTTGAACTTGCAAGGAAATTGAGTCCATGACAAGGAATCTCCACCCAACCATAGATAGTTGCAACCACACTCACTTGCATATGTCACCCCTAAGCCATATTCCAGAGTTTGAGGGGGGATTCTTTCTTAAGTTTAACAACTTTGGTTAAAGTTTCAAGTAATAAAGGATAATAAAGGAAAATTAAGTCCAAGTTCATGGGACACATATTCCAAGCTAAATGTTGGTAAAACACTATAGTGAGCATTACTTTTGGTTTATTTATGGCTATGGAAATTGGAAAATGCATTGGCAAAGGAAAGAGGCAATAATTGGAATTTTAATTATGAAAATAAAGGAAAATATGGGGAAATGAAGGTGAAGAGACACAAATTTTCATGCAATGGAAATTAGAGGAAAAATGAAGGAAAATGAAGAAAAAGAGACATCAACGATAAAAGATATCAGAGAATCAATTCACAGTTTTTGGTTAGTTTTGGCTTGGATTAGTTTAGAGAGAGAGAGATCCAAGAGGAGAAAATAAACCAGAATGTAAGGGCAATTAAAAGAAGGAAAAGGACTAGTAAATGAAAGAAAAGGAAGGAAAAGGAAAAGCAAAGGAAAGTAAGGATAAGGTTGGATCAATAGCTTCAATAAGAGGATTTACGGGTAGCAGGTTTCATGTGTGATTTCCTTGATACAGTGTGAATGCATGGTACATTTATTTGTTTATTTGGTTCCTTTACTGTCATTTGCATGGGTTTTCCCTGGTTTGGCAGTTGTTTCAGCCTTGCCTTGCCATTTCCTAGATAACCATGGTGTGATGGGATTCATTATTATTTGAGCTTTGGAATATCAGAAGGTTTTGGAACCATGTGAGGTGGTCTCAACAAAATTCCTACAGGCTGGGGGTGGAGATGTTTTTCTTTAGAAATCCCTTGACAGGTGAGTGGAGAAAGGGAAATTCATCAAGGTATGCTGAATAAATTATGAGGCATCCAATCTTGGTTTGGTTTTGTGATCTGGAGACTACTTTAGGTGAGATCGTTGTAGCTTAAGGGAGTAGGTGGTTCAACCTTTGGAGTCCCTGGTTGATTATGTCTTGGTTTATTCCATGAGATCCTACATTCACGCTTGGAATATTTCACGAGGGTGATTGGATGAAAGAAATATTTGGTTTATCCCAATCTATGGTCGGGTGATACATGGAATTCCCTGACTTGGTTGACTTTTGCATAAAATTAATAAGAGATATTATCCTATTGTTATTTATGAATACATGTACTTGTTATTATGTTTATTTGATGTTTGATTTTTCATGGTCAATATTCAGGTTATATGCTGTTTATAATCATGATTCTATGATGTGCACTAGCTATGGCTCTTGTTCATGATTTGATAAGTATTTGAATGGTTGTTGAATTCATGCGTTAAAAGTGTTTTTGCAGCTAACTAGAGGGGGATTAGAGCCTTTTTGGTGATTCTGAGATGAATAATATTAGTTTATGATCGGGTATGCATTTATGACCTATAGCTTACATGTTTACCGTATGTTTGACAAAATGTATATCAAGTTCTAAGCAGTCTACGACAAGTTCTAGCTTTGATTTTGAATGATTGGCATTGTCATCATATTAATAATGATTATGGAAAGTTACATGCAGTCCTGGGTAGTGGTATGGAGGCTAGCCTAAAAGATTGGCTCTAGAGACTAGTAGCTCAACCCAAAGCCTCCAAGGAACTAGAGAACCAATCCCCTTCTCTTCCCTTCTCTTCTCTTTTGTGTTTCTTCTTGGCCCCTCTCGCTAGATGTTCTCCTCCCTTTCCTTCTTTATCTGCCTCTTGCATGCTTAGGTTTGAATGGATGTCCCCTATTGAATGCTTGTTTCTATATTTTTTTCCTTTTTTTACAGGTATTCTTCCTCCCTCATGCTTGCTTCCTTGGCCTATTCCTTAGCCAACATTTAGTATTGCATCCTTTCTTCCTTGCAATTCATAGCCCCTTCATAAATATCCCATCCTCTCTTCTTGTTGTTATTTTTCAAGCAACACTAGCTTGAGAAATTTATCTTGCAACCCATTTAATTTCAAAACCAGTCCCTTGAATTCATGTACCAACCAACCTTTAATGGTTGTCCTGCAATTCAGGTTTCTTTCTTTGCACAAGAAACCACATCCCAAGAAATCAATCCTCCTCCCCAACTTTGGAATCTGTGTCCATTTGACTTAGTCCCCTTTTGGATTTCATATTTTAGTAAAATAATTACATTATAGTTTATGAGAGAACCATTGGTGTGGTTGTCGTATCCTGAGACTCATTTAACTAGCACTAGACTTAGATTTTCTATTGATAGCTTTGTTAGCGTTGAAAAAAATGTTTTCGTTGATGGAAATGGGCCTATATCATTGATATTATATAAATGTAAGCATCTAATTATATTAAAATGGGGTTGTTGTTGGTAATGTTGGCATAGATGTCAATACATGGTTATGTAGGTTTGATGTCAACTGATGAACGTGGCTTCAACATTGATAATAGTGTGGTTCAATGAAGGTTCAAGAATAAATTCAGTGGTTTGTAAGGCTGATGAGACCAACAATGCTATGATTTTAAAGAAATTTTGTTGGTTGTTTTATATGTTAGGTAATGATGTTTGTTTTACAACCAAAGTAAATTCATGGCATACAAAGTATGCAGAATATTTTATTTCCATTAAACATGAACCATCATCAATCTACGTAATGTTATATGTTGAGTTTTCATTTGCAATAAGTACATCTTCCTTACTTATACCAAGCCATGAAATACATGAACAAGTATCCATCTTGCAACCTAATTCATATCACAATGTTGTTCATGTTGAAGATAATACATAAGACTTCCTGAAGTAGTTAAAAATTGATGTTGTTGCAGATCTGGGAAAATAATTTTTTATTTTCCCTAATTCAAAGAACAGATGCATGTTCAAGCCTAGCTATCTATGTTTGAAACCTAGATTGATAGTGAATAATCAGCACTCACAACCCAAATTAATAGTGAATAACCAACATATGTGTCTTGTAGCATGAAGCCAAAAAATTTGGACCATGGCTCAAGAAATCATTGTCTTTAGCTTATGTTTCTTCAGTTTTGTAAATAGTATGAGGTATATTTTATTTAGTTAAGCTTCAAACTTGGAAATTAAGAGGCAAAGTAAAAACAACCCTAGAATACAAAGAGGAAACCCTTCACTTTAAATTCTTTCATTAGAATACAAACAATTCGTAAGCATTAGAATAAAAGGATGTGATTTGAATAAAAGAGTTTCTAGTGAATTCAAATTTATGTGAGAATGAGTTCATTCATTGCATGGTAAAGAGAGAAAGAGGAAGAAGAGCAAAAGTGAAGAAAAATTGAGGAAGAGGAGAAAAGGAGATAAACAATTGAAAAGAAGACAGAGACAAAGTTTAGATTAGAGACAAAGACTAGGTAAACCAACAAAGTTAATTTGTAATATTATTAGGGGATTGGTGTCTCTTTTCAGGTAGTAGCTTTAAAAATAACAATTTGAAGCCTATAAGAAGGTAGAGTGGGTGCTCCCAGCAAGTTGTATCTTGTAGAAGAAAAGTGAGATAAAGGCGTCGTATAAGTAGAAACCTACAGAAAATCAATGCAAAAGAGGGAGTGGGTGCTTTCCTTTCCATCACAACAACCAAAATCCACAGTTTTTCCTTTTAAGGGTTTCCACATATATCTAGTTTCTCAATATGTTGCATGTGCTCCTTGTATGTGTTTTTGTGAATTCATGATTAATTATTGAACTCATATAAATTTTCCAATACATTAAAGAAAGTGTTAAAAGGCTTAACATATATATAAATATGTTAGTTGATTAAGGAAATAATTCTAATTCTAATAAAATAATTTGAAATTGATCATTTAAAAGATAGAATTACTAATTCACCACCCTCTCAGTAATTTCTTTTTTTCAACAATTGGTACTAGATTCAGTTCCTTATGTATCACCCATACAACTGGAAAGAAGATCTAAATCATAAGAATGGCCAATCAGGAAGGATGTTCAACGAATAAAAATCCTTTTTTAATGGCACTAATTATATCTTTTCGAAAGTAAGAATGAAGACATATTTAATGTCCTTTGGTGCAAATATTTGGGCCTCAATGGAATGTGCCTATGAAGAGCCACTTGTAATAGGTAACAAAGAAAAAAAAAGCTTGAAGTTACATTCAATAACAAAGCCATGAATGGTATACTTAGTGGAATAACTAAATCAAAATTTATAAAAGTAATGTGTTTTAATACAACTGAAGAAATGTGGGATAAATTAAAAAAACATTCGTGAAGGAGATGGAAAAGTAAAAAGGGCTAAATTACAAGTTTATTGAATGTAGTTTGAGTCCTCGAGAATGAGTGACAATGAAGACATAGGAAATGTATTTCTTTGTGTTGATGAAATTTCTAATGTTATGAAGGGTCTAAGTGAAGAAATGAAGGATTTTATAATAGTCCAAAAATCACTGAGATGACCCCCTACCAAGTTTAATCCTAAAGTAGCAGTTATTGAAGAAATGTTTAACATTGCAGAGCTAAAAATGGATCAACTATGTGGCTCCATAATAGAACACAAAATGGGGATTTCAAAAGGAAAATCAGCAACATGGGATGCATCATGCAAGGAAGATAAGGAATCTACAAAAGAACAAGAATGGTCATGTTGAAAATCATATGAAGAAGAAGTGAAATTTGTAGGAAGATTGAAGAAAGGGATAGGTAAGTGAAAATGAAAAATTCTTTTAAGTGCTTTAATTGTGGAAGATTAGGGCATTATGAATCAAAATTCCCATTTAAGAAGGAAGAGAATAAGTTTAAAGGTAAAGAAAAGAAAAAATTTAGCAAAGTGAAGAAAGAGAAAGGACTAAAAAACAAAAGTGTTTATGCGCAAGGAGATAACAAATCCTCTGAAGACACAAGTGAATCTTCTAATGAAGAGGTAATTAGTGATTTTATGCTTATGGCCCTAGATACCTAGTTTGAAGAACATAATGAATGTGAGTTAAGTGAAGAAAAAGAAGGTGAATTAGATCGTTAGGGGGAGCTAATTAGTGCACTAGAAGAAATTGTTAGGCTCAATCAAAAGAACCAGAAATAAAAAGAAATCATGATTAAGTATGCTAAAGAATAACCTAATTCTGACAAGCTTCTCTATTTAAAATTTGAATTACAAGAGGCTAAAAATGTGGAAGACATCATGTTACATCAGTTGAAAGAGAAAGGAAAAGAGTGTGGGAAGCTTGGAGAACAAGTAATTACTCTGAGAAAGAAACTAGAGAAAGTACATGTTGAGTTGACTGTGAATATTAAACACAATAAGGGAACTAAAAAGTTGGATGAGATATTGAGTTCTCAGAGATATCCTCTTATGGAAATTGGTTTGGGCTATGCAGGAGAAACCAGTAAATAGAACATAGAGGATAAAATAACCATTAACTTTGTGAAAGTTGTCACAAGAGATAAAGTCAAAGATCAATAGCTAAAGAATAAAAATGTTAGAGGCACACCTCAACAACAACAAAGGACTAATCCTACTCAACAAATAAGAAAAATTGACAAGCAAGCAATGAATTACCAGAGTCCCTATTTTTATAGAAAACAAAATTATCAGATTCCAAGGAGAACATATGCACAAGCGTCATCTTTTCCCACGTATGAAAATTTGTTTTATGGATATTGTTATTTATGGAAAAAATTGGCCATAAGGTTGTGAACTTTGTTGGGCCAATTAATTGTTCCTAAGGGACCAACTAACCACTGCATATTAAATTGTCAACTCAAAGTCTCGTCTTTCTATTTCAAGGTTATCCCCACATTTTATTCAAGAGAAACGTTGGTATGACTAATTACTACTATCTTAACAGAAAAAAAAACTGCAATGATGAAGGAACCAACTCATAATGCAATTTCTAACAAAATCAAGCCATTCAAAACGTCAAATCCTAAATACTTTTTGCAGGAAATAGCAAAGAAAAAATATCAAGCATCAAGTTGTTACCTAAGGAACAACAACTACAAAATGAAATAACAACACTACAAAATTATATTATCAAAAAGTAGTTGAGTGATGTAAAATAATGATCCTATGATAATCTATAAGAAACAACAATAAGACGTGGAAATCTCAATGAATTAGCTAAAGAAAATCCACTCTATAACAACCATTGTAAATTCTATTTAAAATAAAACATGTAATTTAATGAGTGAGAAACGATAAATTAAAATCGATTAACAAAATAAATGACTAGAGTAGAAGCACTGAACAAAAACTTAATCATACAGGTAAATACAACATTGCTTCTAGGATTAGGCCCAAATCATCGGAATCGAATTGCATTATAAAAGGAATCAACACAATAGATTAACTTTGGATAATAAGTGCTTTAATTAAGTTATAGAGGATCGGTTACAATTGATGTCTTCTCAAATTCACAATTATGTCAAAAATATTTCAATTGAACAACCTCTCTCGAGGCTCAATTCCTAGTATTTATACTATGTTCGTAGAAGATAATAATAGTAAATCTATTTATGAGATTCTTTGAATGCTCATTTTAAGTTACAAGAAGTCTGAATATGTCAGGATGACCAAGCCAGAAGCCTGTCCTTAATTGATTTACTCCAAACAAGGATCAACAACATCAAGCTATCCGATCTTCTATGATCAATCCAAGGAACAATATTAGGTGTCAGCTCATCGATAGATTATTGTCCAAATAAGGAACCAACTGTGAGTGAATAATGCTTTCATGATCAGACCAATTCATAAAAGAAATAAAATAATAATAATACATTAAATGCTTCTAGAATCTATATTTCATGGATTTTCATGTCCTGAATGCAAGAAAGACTTAGGAGAATCACATAAAAACTAAGAAATAAGGTAAGGAAAATATAACAATTATGGCACCCAACATCACCCCCCAACTGACCTTTTTGCATGACCTCATCCAAACAAATGATTAATATGCAAGGCATTTAAAGAGTAAGCTTCATTACATTCTACTCCTTTAAGTATGAATCCATTCCTACTTCTTAGTTCCTAAAAGGCCACATACTTACATGCCTATGATAAATCATAGTCAGGATTATAAAAATACTAAGGGAACCAGATCATGGGACATAAATACCCGCACCCTATCTAATTGATATATTTTTCCAATACTAGGTGAACATAGTCTTGTACTCTAGTCATGACATACTGGAAATTATGGAAGCCAAAGGGTTTTTTATTTTTATTTCATTAGATTATTCCTGCCATCTCACTTTTTCTCCATGAAGATCCTCACCTCTCATATCTCCCAAGTATTCCAATCATGAATGTAAGACATCATTATGAATATGTGCAAGTGTAGAAGCAACACCAAGTTTTTCTATGAAGATACCATGATGAATAAGTGTGGCAAAAGGGTTCTAAGGTTCTCCTTTGACCCAAATATCAAGACCATGCTCTCTCCTCTAGAAGTTGTGATAATATTTTCCCATTTCATCTAGATCCTAGAAAATGATATGAAGGCTTGGAACTGAATGCCCCAATAAATGGAATAGGATTCTCCTCCACATGTTCTTCCAAAGAGAATTTTTTCATATATAGTTCACACAGAAGGTACTTTTTGTGCTCATCATGTCTATGGAAAGTAGTGATAAAATCTATTACATTTTTAAACACATATGGTTTCCTAGATTGTATAGCTTTAATTTTGAGCAACAAATATTTCTTAAGTAAATACAATACACAATTCTGGGTTAGGGACCTACATGCCAAGGCATCTGAATAAATGGAGCATATTTCCTTTTTTTTTTGTAACCTTATTAATGTGTTCCTTTAAATTCTATATTTTCTTCTCAAATTCTCTTATTTATGCATAAATATCATCTTCTATTGTTTTCAGTGCCCTCAATCATTGAAGCAATTCCTCATGTTCCTTCTGAGGCACCACTTAGCTCTAGCCTCTTTATATATTCTCCTACTATCTTTCCATAGTTTTATGCAAGACCTTAATGGTAGCCTCTACAATTAAGGGAGTATAAAGAGGTACATCTTTCTTTGTACTTCTCTGTCAATAAGGGTAGATAGTGGATCTGTTTGAGTTTCTACTTCAATGAGAATAGGAGGAACATCAATCATGTGTATCTCATAATTAGTTTGAGTTCCTACTTCAGTAGAAACAATGCGAGGATCTGTCTAGGCACTTGCTTAAAAGGAAACAAGTGTGAGGCTCATCTAGGTTTTAGGTTCTTGAGGTTTTGTCTTCCTTATAACCTTCTTCACATGACCTTTATGATACCTTTTACTACCAAACAACCATTTTTCAGTCCTTGTACTTTCGTTTACAATTTCTTCTTTTCTTCTTTTAATATATCAACTTCTTCATAGAGTTTACCTTTTTCTCTGTTCCTCACAGCTCTAGTACTTGTAGTCTTTTGGACAATTTTTTTGGCCAAAGCTGATTGGGTGAAAGGAGAGGAAACAAAAAATATCACCTCGGGATTTTCAACAATAATCTCCTGAGTAGATTCAACTGTCAAAGGATCAATGAATGAATTATCGACTTCCATTGGTACAAATACATATTTCAGGAAGTCATTGACATGAATATCAACCTGAGATTCAACTGAAAAATCACTACCTCCATATCAACCTTCACCAATCAAATATTCAAGGGGAAATTGTGGAGTTATTTCTTCTAGAGAGGAGGGATCCAATATAGAATCAACGAAGTATTCAAAATTCTCTTGTAAGGGAATAACTTCAGGGTCACTAGATGATTCTAGAATGAGAGGAGCTTAATTAGTGGAGGGGGAGGTTGCAACTGGCGAATTAGGTGAAGTCTCTTGGTCAAAATGGTTTTCAAAATGAGCTACAGATTATTCTACTGGAGTATCCATTGCTTATCCTAAATTCATATTTCCCAATAAGTTGTCTAACCCTTCTAATGCTTGAGCTACTTCCATTTCCTATTATGTCTGTTTCGACGCTAATTTAAGTCTTGAGCTGAATTTTCCCCAAGGGTTTCCTGTTGTGTCTCCTCTACATTGGAGAATATTTGAGTCAAATTTTCTTATGGTGGCTACTCAATGGGATCCAAAGAACTCAGATATTGCTATATCTTAATTAACCTAGTTGAACTTCTTATTTTCTTGGGTAGAGAAGCTAGAAAAGACACCATTATTTTCCCTTCTGTACTAAGTGTTTGAGGATTTAAAGTTTGTGCAGTTTCCTATGGGGTAACTTCTATCACCAAAATTTCATTCAAAATGTCCTCATTGTCTTTTTCCAGCTTCTCACTATTAACTGAAGTGTTATAATGATTGTTTCATTTTCAAAGGGAATGCTTAGGAAAGAATCAAGGTTTCCTAGGATCCCTTCCCAGGTCTATTGTGTTTGATTCAAAATCCTTACAAATAATAATTCGTAACCCCGTGATGACTAACGATCGAGACTTGGTATTTAGATCTTCTTAGCCTAGTAGTAGTTGCATGCAACAACGAATTGAGAAAATAAGGAAGTTTTAGAGTTACCTTTCGCCTTAGAGATGCCATTAATTTGTTATGATGTCCCCTCACCATGTCATACATTCCATTAGAGGTAATATAACGCTAGAGGATACCTGCTACTTCTTTCCATGGCTTTGGTAATGAATTGGTGTTATAACCCTTTCCTTTCCTGACGAATTCTTCACCAAGGTTCAAAAATAGAAGGGTTGCATCGCAGAGTGAAGTGTGTATCTCATACCAATTTTCTCCCTCTATTGGAAGACCTATAACTTCTATTATTGTTCCTTCCTTCAACTATATCTATGTGTTTCTTACCGTTTCTATGCCATTGTCCAAAGTCTTTGTGAATTCTAGTGCTACCTTTTTATCAAAGCCTTGTAATTGTCTGAAGTATTCTAACCATCCCACTTGGACAAAAATTGTACGCGTCTGCTCAAATTTCTATAATTGAGTAGGTTCATAATGTACCAAATGATTTCCCATTTTCAATTTTTCAACAGGAAGCTATTTACATCTAGAAGAAACATAATTCAAAATATAACACTAATAGTAATTTTGAAAAGAGTATAGGTGCTCAGCAACCATGACATGTAATGATATTTTTAAAAATTTGAATAAAAGAATGTGTATCAATACCATCTCCCCCAAATAGAGTTTAAGGTCGACCATGACCGTCAATCAATCTTTTAATAGGTTAGCATATTTGACACGGTTAAAAGATAAGGTGATATTAATTGAGCATGGCAGAGCAACTGTCAAAGACAAATAATGAAGACAAGGGGTATTTGTGACACACAGGATAATAATTAATCCATTTATTAATCATGAGGTGTAATGATGATTTGGATCATTATAATAGGCTGAGTGTGGGAGTGAAATAAAGGCATGTAGATATTTCTAGGAACGATAGATGGATGGAAACAAGACTCACATAAAGAGTATTGTTAGAGAAGAAAATGAAAGAAATTGGTTAGAATATTGAATTTGTAAAAAACTTATATCCTTGATATGCATACTTATAATGAATTTCTTGTGGACAACCAACATCACTACTTTCTATGAGGGTTTTATAAAATTCCATAATAAATCTAATGATCTCCCCTTTATTAATTTTGAGGAGATAAAATAGCCAACTTATGATTGTAATATTTAAATTTACTTTCATACCACAAGAATATCGTCTTCTTGTTGTAGGCATCCATAGCCTCGATAGGGCTTCCTTTTTAACCCATTAATATGTCAGTGTCCAGTTTAGTAGAAAATATTCATAACCTTTTTTTCAAAGCATTTACAAAAGGCCATTTTTTTGGCATGGTAACCAATTAATAACAATGTCATTCACTAGAGTTAATGAGGTGAACAAGTCAACACATGATGAGACCTCTTTTCCTTTGACCCAAAGACAAAGGCCATTAGCCTAGCTTGGTGACCAGAAGTGGTAATGTCACTCCACTAGATCCTATGATCATGGTAGGTCGGATCGTAATGAGACCTCCTATCCTCTGTTAGATTTTCACTTTACTTTGTTACGATTTTTGTTAATCATAAAAGATTACTTAATGAATGGGGTGGCATATCAACTCATTAAGAGTTGGGGATGTTGTGTAAAGTATTATAATAATCACCTTTTGGCTTGCTAATTTTATCTCCAAAGATTATTTTTCAAAAATACCATAGGATCATTAAAAATTGGAGTGAAAGGATGTTCCTTAAGTGCTGATGTAAGGAATGCATCATGAGTATTTTTATAGATTTCTTACAAGATCATGGGAGTTAAAGATTTAGGAAATTTAGAATTCTAATAATAATTTCTTATAAATCATTCTCCTATGATAATAATTAGGCAAATTAGTTATCCAACTATCATATCAAAAAGGGGCTTAAAATATTCCTTACCCTAAAGAAATAGAAGTATTAACAAGCTAGGGAAATAGTAGTCGTATCTAAGGAAATAACAATTTTGGTTAAGGAAACAACAAGTATGATGACTGGTGATGTAACTAGGGAAAGAACAAATGAGATTAAGGAAACATCAATTGTGACTAAGGAAACAACAACTATGACTAAGGAAACATAAACTGTGATTAAGGAAACAACAATTATGATTAAGGAAACATCAACTGTGACTAAGGAAAGAACAACTATTATTAGAGTATTCGCGATATTTTCACAAAGTGAAAAAACATACATATCGTAAAAAATAAAAATATTTACATTATATACAAAATTAAAGATTTTTCGAAAATAATTTTACCTGGTTGTGACTGCGAGGGCATTTCCTTGATCATCTACAACTTGCAAATTTGTGTAATTATCAATTTCATGAACAAAATATTCTTGTGTAAGTGGATGGTGATACAGACGAATTCAACGCCCATTGGAAAGGAAAATGCCATAATTATTAGTCATTATGAGGCACACCATTCCATTTTCATAAAATTCAATAACTCCATAAGGGCCAAACCATCTTGTTTGGAGTTTACTTGGAAATTCTTGGAATTTGGAGTCATACAACAATGCTCAATCCCCATTCTAAAAGGTTTTCATTTTAATCAGCCGATCATGCCATTTAAGCCTCTATTTTAACTATGGTTGTGTGTGGTAAGGAAAGGACGCACATTTCATAAATTTCATTAAGTTGTTGTAAGCGTTGTTTACGTACTTTTGTAAGATCCAGTCTGAATTCTTTAGAATTTATAAGAGTCTTAACTTCAAATTCAATTGGAAAGACAGGTTCTTTAGCAAAGACCATATGATAAGCTGAATAGCCAGTAGTGTTGTGCCAAGTTGTCTAATAGGCCCATAAGGCTTCTAGAAGTTTGGTTGTCCAGTCTCTGTAATTTAAAGATATTGTTTTAGTTAAAATCACCTCTAAGACCTTGTTTGTGCTTTCCACTTGCCCATTTGCACGTGGGTGATAAGGAGAGGTAACCTTGTATTTGATATGGTAATTTTTCAATGTGGCCAAAATTTTATGAGTAGTGAATTCTGATCCCCCATTAGTTACGAGCTCCCAAGGTAACCCATATCAAATGAATAGTTCAAATAGAAAACTAATAACTGCTTCTTCTGTGGCCGTTAAGAGTGTTACCGCTTCCACCCATTTGGTTACATAGTTTGTACATACTAAGATATACGACTTATTATTTGAAGGTGCCCTCCCTCTCCATTGGATAGAAGGGCAAAGGAGGATTCTCTACCTGGCCCTAATCCTTTTTCAGAATTGGGGCCTCACAATCATTAGCCAATATGCCTTTCTCGCATTTATGCCCTTCCCGATTCATGGTTTGGAAATTCTAGTGTCCTAGGCGTAGAGGAACCACACCAACCCATCCCGAACTTGGTGGTTATCGATCCTCATATATCGCTTCAATCATCAAAGTAGTATGATTGATAGAAAAAGTTCTATTTGATTAAACTCTTTCCTATCCATAACTTTATTGGAACTTGGAAATGAAACACCGGAAGAATATTTAAAACCTTTCACTCAAAATTGGTTGAGATTTCCGCATATACAAATTTGATTTACCATCTTTCAAATGGTTCCAATACAATGTGCGGTTGAAGGGGAATTTCATCATCTTGAATGGTATGACCCATTCTTTGACAATTGTCATAGATCTGGACATATTTCTTTGCATCTTTAAATATCGTGGGCTAGAAATAGCCCATATGTAATAACTTATGTCCAGTCCTTCAATTGGAAAAATGACCTCCATAAGGTTCATCATGACAAGCCCCGAGGATATCATAAATTTCGTCTTCTCTGATGCATCTACGGATTTAAAGATTAGCCCTTATGTGGAAGATTAAATATTATGTAAATCTTAGTCAAAATCATGACCGTAAGGGATGAAATCATCCATATATAGTTCAAGCCCTTCATTAATTAAATCAGAAAAATGCTCATAATTGTAGGAATTTACAGGGTAAGTTCCTCAGATAGAACACCAAAAGGACATCGCTCACAAATAGATCACAGATCAATACGCCAGTATTTTTGACGTGGTTAAAACCCTCAAAGAGGGAAACAGTCCTTGGCTTGAGCGAATGTGGCCACTTCAAGAAATTTATTAATAAAAGAATGAAAATTTACATAAACTTCTCTCGTGAACGGTTAACCTACAATGACCCTCCATGCACTTTAAATAGAAGTCATGGACCAATCGGGTGTTAAGCCATGCATCAAGTGTCAGTGATACCGAGGAGAGAATGAACCTTCGAATCACTACATATCGTGACCGTCAGATTGTAATTTACAAATGTACATAGTAAAGGAACACACTTTACCTAACTCTATACTAAACCAAGTTATACTTAACTATTCCGATGTGTCGAAATATCCTAACATCCCCCCTTAAGAAAAACTTGGGATAGGATTGAAGGGTTTACAAATATGACACAATAGGAGAAGGAAGGAGGCACTAGAGCCTATCCCCCCTTAGTGACAACTTCCTGAACTCCCACCATAAATCGAAGTTTAGTAAACTTCACCTCTGTGAGAGCCTTTGTAAAGATGTCTGTAACTTGATCATCTGTTGAGCAATATTGCACTTCAAGAACATGGTCATGAATGAGCTTTCTGATGAAGTGCATGTGTAGTTCAATGTGTTTGCTACGTTGATGCTGAACTGGATCTTTACAAAGCTGAATGGAACTTTGATTATCACACCAAAGTGTAGTCGGATGCTGCTGCTGAAAGCCAAACTCTGATAGGATTTGACGAAGCCATAAGGCTTCCTTACTAGCTTCTACGACACCACGATACTCTGCTTCTACTGAAGAAAGAGAAATGGTAGCTTGTTTCTTGCAAGCCCATGTAATAGGTCCTGAACAAGATTGAACACATAACCCGCGTAGAACTCGATCATCAGGGTCACCAGCCCAATCGGAATCAATGAAACCAACCAATAGAGGAGATGCTTCGGCACTGTGTAATGAATGCCAAAATGAACTGTAACCTCAAACATAAAGAGAAGTATTATTTTAGCTGCTTTCCAATGACTTTCACGTGGGGTTTGCATAAACCGAGCAACAAGACCAACAACAAAGGAAAAGTCAGGACGAGTATGGGTTAAATACAAAAGTTTTCCTACAAGTTGACGGTATAAGGTACCATCAACTTCAGGAGAAGTACAAGAGACTGAAAGTTTGACTCCAGAATGAAAGGGAAAAGGAGCTGGCTTACAATCTTCCATGTGAAAAAGCGAAGAAGATCACAAGCATACTTAGACTGGGAAAGGAAAATACCCTCCTTGGATTGCAAGACCTCAAGACCGAGAAAATAATGTAAGTGTCCTAAGTCTGTCATTTCAAACTTCTTTTTAAGGCTGGACTTCACATGGTTAATAAGGTTGGATCACTACCAGTAAGAATAAGACCATCAACATAAAGAACAAGGATGATAAGAGAGTTGCCCACTTTCTTGGTGTTGACAGTATTGTTAGAATGACACCTAGAAAAGCCAGATTATAAGAGAAAGCTATCCATTTTGGCATACCAAGCCCGAGGAGCTTGCTTGAGACCATAAAGGGATTTCTTAAGCTGACATACAAGGCTGGAGTTTGTTTGTATAAACCAAATAGGTTGTTCCATGTAGATTTATTCATGCAAGTTCCCATGCAAGAAGGCATATTTAACATCCATATGATGGACTTCCCATTTGAAAGAGGCAACAAGGGAAAGAACAAGGTGGACAGAGTTCATTTTGGCAACAAGGGAGAAGGTTTTAGTAGAGTCAATGCCTTCAACTTGTGAAAATACCTTAGGAGAAAAACGAGCTTTATGTTTATAAACTTTTCCATCTGGTCCATACTTGGTTCTGTAAAACCATTTGCATCTAACAAGTTTTTGTCCCTTTGGTACAGGAATAAGATCCCATGTATCATTTTCCAATAATGAATGATATTCTTCATTCATAGTTGCATCCCAATGTGGATGGCCTGAAGCTTCTGCAAAGGTGTCCGGATCATAATTTGTTGAGACTTGAGCCAGTAAAGAAGAGGCTCTTTCGAACTGAGAACGTGTATGGCGCTGATCTGTAGGATCACCGGCAAGATCACCTGCTGCATCCCAAGTAGCACGGACCCATTTTGGAAGTGGAGGAGCTGAAGGACGATCCTGAGAAGGTGGGAGAGGATTTTCATCCTCGCTTTCATCATCTGAAGAAGAAATATGTTCAAAAGTAGAAGAGATAGAGAGAGGTGGCACATTTGCCGAACTAGGCTCGCAGGCCGATATATTTTCATCAAACTTTACATCTCTTCTAATGATAACATTTTTGGACTTAAATGGAATAAGTCTATATCCTTTGACATCTTCAGAATATCCAACAAAAATACATTTTTCACTCTTAGGTTCTAAAGCTTTATGTTTCTCATCTGGAATATGGGCCCATGCTTCACTTCAAAAAACACAAAAGTGACTCACATCTGGTTTAATAGAGCTCCATGCTTCTTCTGGAGTGATATTCTTTAAAACTTTAGTAGGAGTGCGATTTAGGATGTAATTGCACAGTTAATTGCTTCTGCCAAATAATTAAGACTAAGTCCTTTAGATTGAAGCATACAATTAGCCATTTCCTTTAAGGTGCGATTCTTCCTTTCAGCTACACCATTTTGTTGTGGAGTATATGGAACAGTATGTTGCATTTGAATTCCATGCTCAGTGCAAAAGTTGATGAAGTCGTTTTTAACATATTCTCCGCCATTATCAGATCTTAGCTTAAGAATTTGATGTCTAGATTGTTTTTCAACAAAGGCCTTAAAGACCAAGAATTTGTTAAATACTTCACTCTTGAGTTTTAAGAAGTATACCCAAGTGTGTCTGGAGAAATCATCAATGAAAGTTAAGAAATACTTGTAGCTATAGAAGGAAGCAACTGAAAGTGGACCACATAAATCACTATGCACAAGCTGTAGAGGGGATGAGGCGTGCCAAGAGGCACGTTTTTCAAAATTGTCCCAATGATGTTTTCCGAGTACACATCCAGAACAAACACCATCTCTGCAAGATACCATTGGAAGACCTGTCACCATATTTTCTTTACATGGATTCTGAAGGGAGCGATAGTTTAAGTGACCAAATCGCTCATGCCAAAGTTTTCTCACTTCATCATTATGAGCAACAAATACTGAGGGAAGGTTTGATGACCCAAAGTTGTGAAACTTATACAACCTTGTAGAATCATCAGCAATGCCAGTGGCTAAAATCTGTCTAGGACCCTTTAGGTCCTTGATTACAACAGGTGAAAATTCAACGATTTTACCTTCACCTGAATGAGTTATCTGATATACAGATAGAAGGTTGCGGGATAAGGTTGGAACACATAATAGATCATTAAATTGACCATTGTCTATATGAACAGTTCCAGTCCCCACAACACTAAGAGATCTATCATCACCAACATATATATTTTTGGTGTTACAATCAGTTAAAGAAGAAAACATGGCTTTATTCTTGGCCATGTGATAAGAAGCTCCAGAATCAATGAGCCACTCATGAGAATGAGAGGAAGAAGATACATTTAGTGCATATCCAGACTGAGATACTTGACAACCACATGCAGAAAGTGCCATTCTTGAAGATGAATTTGAAGAGTGCTCCAAATGGATGTTATGCTTCTTCATTGCTACTTCCCAGGCTTCCATCTTCTTAAAGCATTTAGATTCTAAGTGGCCATCTCGATTACAAAAGTTGCAATGTCTATCAGTCTTCTTCCCTTTGTTTTTAGTTGCCTTATCATTCAGGTGAAATGATTTTTCATTTTGAGGCTGAAATTTCTTAGGACCCTTGTTTGGTTTAGGACCATTCTTTTTAGGATATGACTTCTTAGGATTCTTTGAGTTTGGTTGCTGTTGGGCAGTTAACGCTTTCTTAGAAGAGTTTCCAAGATTAAGAAGACTAAGGTCTAAGAGTTTTTCTTGTTCTCTTATTAAAGAATCATAAAAAGCATCAAAAGAAGGGGGCTTTTTGTCATGTCCTTGAGAAATGAAGGCTTCTGTTATAGAATGGAAGGTGGAAACAAACACAGAGTAGGCTGGTCCAAACTTAGTAAGAATGCAATAGATAAGTGCACTATCTTCTTTCTTAACCTTAACACCTTCCAAGAGAAGTCTAATGGTCTTGAACTTGGACAATAAATCTTCAATGCAAGAAAAATTATTGGGGTCCAATGTAAGCAACTCATTTTCAAGTTGATGGGCTCTAAGTTCATTTTTTATGCCAAAAACTTTAGTAATCTGCTTCATTGCTTCATCAGGAGCATTAAGATCTGCAATATGGAATCTAAGATCAGGAGAGATAGACATCCCTATCAACCCACGTGCTTGATCTTGCCTATTTTCCCATTTGGCTTCTTTATCTTCATCTTTTGGCTTGGTTTGTTGGCCTGAGGCTATTCGGTAAAGACCTTTACTTCTAGGTAAATCCACAATGTAGGACCACCAATGGAAGTAGTTGGTGCTATCAAGAATAACTTGGCACGGACTTTCCATTTTAACAGAAACTGAAGCTATATATGCTGAAACTAAGTGTTCCAATGGAAAGAGCTCAAAACATTAGGCTGGTTAAAAAAAAAACGGCTCTGAAAACGACTTTTGGATGAAGAAGTTATGGCTTTTAAAAAAAAAATTGATGAAGGTGCTGACAAAGTGCAAGAATGTGCAGAAATGAAAAAAAAAACGTTCCCTTTTCAACAAAAAAGGAGATTTGAACCCAAGACCTCTACTCTCATAAATTAGCTTTGAACCAAGTGAGTTATACAAAAAGTTAGAGAGAGAGAAAGAGAGAGAGAAGGGGGGGGGGGCGCAACTTTCTTTTCTTTTGGTCATGGATGCTTTGGATTGTGTGCTTGCTTGAGAAAGCTCTTTTTCTCCGTACAAAACAAAAACACAAAACCCAACATGGACATACAAAAAAAACAAGCCTTACGGCTTAAAGTTAGCTTTACTCGGAAACTAAATATTTTCCTCAATGTTTCTGATTTTCCGAGATCACACTAAGGTGCAGGGAAAAGAGCATACGAATGAGAAAAATCCTTCCTTTTTGTTTCTGATTTACCCAGATAGCACAGAGTCACAGGGTAAAGAGCATATGCAGAAATGAAAGGTATAGATCCAGTAATAGAAGGAGCTAAATAAACCGAAACTAAAATAAACAGAGAGAAAATAACAGTAAACTGCAAATAAACATTGTATACCTCCAAATGTAAAAAATGACACAGCTAGGGCTACTGGAAACCTTTTCGCATGAAACAGAAGGGGTTCCTCACTGGAACAGATGCTCCCAACACAACAGAGCAGTCCTCTCAGACCGAAAGCAGTCAGAAACAACAAATCTAGGAGATGGAAGTCGGATGCAGTTCAACCGGCTTCAGATTTGGATCACCAACGGACGTGGCCCTCAAATCGCTCTGATACCATGTAGGAATTTACAGGGTAAGTTCCTCAGACAGAAAACCAAAAGGAAGCCACTCACAAATAGATCACAGATCAATACACCAGTATTTTTGACGTGGTTGAAACCCTCAAAGAGGGAAACAGTCCACAGACTGAGCCAATGCGACCATTTCAGGAAATTTATTAATAAAAGAATGAAAATTTACATAAGCTTCTCTCGTGAACGGTTAACCTACAAATGACCCTCCATGCACTTTAAATAGAATTCATGGACCAATCGAGTGTTAAGCCACGTATCAAGTGTCAGTAATACCGAGGAGAGAATGAACCGTTAGATCACTACATACCGTGACCGTCAGATTGTAAGTTACAAATGTACATAGTAAAGAAACACACTTTACCTAACTCTATGCTAGACCAAGTTATACTTAACTATTCCTATGTGTCAGAATATCCTAACAATAATTGCCCTTTGAAAAGTAGTTGGTGCATTGCAGAACCAAAATGGTAAGAATTTAATGCAAATGTTCCCCATAGATAGGTGAACGTAGTTTTATGTTGGTCTTGAGGGGCAATCTAGATTTGATAATAGCCACTAAATCCATCTAGGAAAGAAAAATATTTCCTTTCGGAAAGAGTGTGTAGGACTTGGTCTACAAATGGAAGAGGAAAATGATCCTTCTGTATGGTTTTATTTAGTTCTCTATAATCAATGCAAATTCTCCATCTTCCATTCTTTTTAGGGACTACCACTACTGGTGAAACCTACTGACTATCAAAAATAGGGTATATAAAATTAACATCAAGAAGTTTGTATAGCTCTTGTTTCACTATGTCCCTAAGGTGTGGATTTAATCTTCTTTGGGGTTGGCGAATGGCTCAGGAATATTTCTTAATATAGATATGGTGTGTGCACAATTGTGGACCAATTCGCTTCATATCATAGTATTCCCAAGTAAAGGCTTGTTTATATTTCTGAAGAACTTAGATCAACTTTTCATACTGAAGGTCATCAAGACTCGCATTAGTATTTAAGGTGTTTGAAGGTTCAATTTCAATGGAGATGTTATTGTGAACTACAGTCGTAGGTATATGCTCATTGCTCAAATATTCTAGCGGATCTCCTTGGGCTTCATTGTCAAGCACAACTTTTAGCATCTGACATGTTGGTTTTCCTATGATGGAAGGTTGGTTAATAAATCCATTAATAATGTCATCCTCAGTGTATATTTTAAAGATAATATATTTATCGATAATGATGGAGAACATAAATTTCCTTCCTTGTATTTGGGAGGGAACCATTTAGAATTGTTAGTCAGAATTTTGGGTCTAGCGGGTGGGTATAGAATGAGAATGTTGATAGTAGGTGCTTTGGTGATTTTCATACTTCTGATTCAACACATAATGTATGGATTTGCAGTGGCAAGGCATTGTCTTCCTAATATCATAGGGTGTCCCTCCAACTTATTTTTAGGATTGAGGACCATAAAATCCATTGGGTATTCCCAGGATTCTACAGGAATGATGATATCATCTAAGGCTCTTTTCAATTTCACTACAGATCTATTGGTTAGTTCTAGTATGATTGGAGTTGATTTAAATATAGTTATTCCAAGGAGGCCACATGTTTCAAGTGTTATAATATTTATAGTAGCTCCTAAGTCCACTAAGGTATTTGGGAAGTTATGCCCCTGAATATGGATAGTGATTACAGGATTTCCAGGATCATCATATTTGATAAGTATCTATTTTCCTAGGATAATATCAAAGAGTTTCCCAAGAACATGGATTGTAGGAGAATATTTTGGTTTCCTTATAGGATTCTTAACACACAACTCTTTAATGGTTTTAGCATAGATATTTATTTCTTTGATAACCTATAGGAGAGGGATTTGATACATAAATTTTGTAGGTCCCCTATGAGATCAAAATTAGGATATACAAGTGATTTCACTATGGCTAATATTTCAGGGAACGAGGGAGCAACGTTTGTACTATTAATAGATTCTTTTTGTTTAATTGGTTTACTGGATGATTATGTTTCAATAATAATTACGGTAGGAGGAGAATGTTCTGTTAAAATTTGATCGTTAGTAGGATTTCCATTTTCTCATTGCTATTGATTATTTAGGTGATATTCTAGAAAGATAGTCCTCCCATATCTCAAATGTAATTCATTTCATTTCAAAGGGGGAGGACAATAATCTAAAGTTTCTAGAATATCTAAAAATTGCACAGGCCTATTATTTAGGTTTGGATTTGTCTTGCAGGTAGTTGAGGACGTAGTGGAGGTGGAGAGTCTCGGGTTAGTTGAAGTGGAGGTTGTAATGGTGGTTGATTTTGTGATGGACGTAGCGTTCCCATTGATTGATTGATTGGTCTAATGGGGCACTTCCAATTCTGAGACCATATTAGCCCCTGGGTAGGTTGATTTTCCCATTGCAGAGGGTATGGATTATTTGGTAAATTATTCCATGAGGATGTGAGATACTTTTGATTTGGACAAGAAGGACCAGGAAATGAATGGTTTGTCCAAGGTAATGAAGTGTATGGATGAGGTTTCCAGGAAGTATTAGAATATTGTTGACCCTGCCAATTCAATCCAAGAAAATATCGTTGAGAAAATTGTCTAGAAAATAAACATGGAAGGGTCATGCATCATACCTAATGGGTGATTCTTCCATTGTCATCGTTCTGCCATGAAAAATGCTAGCTTTGGTTCTTCCTTAGCTTCCTTGAATACGTATTTCAATCTGGGAAGAGAAGGATAATGGTCAGTCGAGTGACCTTTGGTACAAATAGTGCATATCTCGACTATATCCAGTGGACATTCTTTACAATCGTGCTTCTTCTGACAATAAGGGTATAAAATGGCTAATGCTTGCTTCGCTTCAACTTGCTTATGTTTTACCTGTAAAAAATTCAACTGTTTTGTCATTGTATTTAGGATATCAATTTTAAAATCTTCTAAAAGATTACCAATCTCTACTCATGTAGCTCCTCCTCCTGCAATTCTGTTAGATCTTATGAGAGGATCACAGGTTCCATGCTTAGTTTGTGTACTCTTGCGAACATCTGATACACATTTTTACAATGTCATCATATTATTCTTTATAAATATCACCTTACCCCCTTTAAATTAAGCATTTCTATCCATTCATATTTCATACCACTAATTGACGTAGTTTTCAACACATCCTTAGGTAAAGTGGTATATGGTGATATTTGTAAGGTATATTGAAATATTGAAATATATTCTTCTAAGGTTTCATCTTCTTTTGATGTCATATTACATATTTTCTCCCTTACATCTATAGATCGGAAGTAATCCTAGTAATTAGTAAGGAAAGGATGTTTCATTTGATCCCATGAATTGATAATACTGCCCCCCAATCCCATAAACCATCGTAATGTTGCCTCCTTTAAAGTAGAGAGAAACAATTTTAATTTTTGGGGGTCAGTAATGTAATCATATCCTCGAAATAAGACATTGAATTCAACCCAAAATTCATGAGGATCTTCATAGGCCATCCCATTGAAAATTTGGGAAGTTTTGTAGTGGGATAGGTTTCATTGGTGCATTATCCTACAGATCAACAATGGGATATTCTATGGTCGAGGTTTGCATCCATATTACCGAATTTTCCATTTGATAAAAGATCTACCAATAACCTTTAGGAATCCCATAATCAGAAGCAACTAACTAGAAAATATTGGTATGTTGATGGGGTTCTGGGCCTTGACCAAGTCTCACGACACTCCTCAAGTCTGGAATTTCATTTTCTCTTCTCACAATGGGTGTCACAGGAGATTCCTGCTCAAAAGGTTGAGGATATGGTTCACTTGTCTCTCCTCTTCCTTCTCTTAGGTTATAAGAGTGCCCCTCACCCTTGTTAAAAGGATTGAGATGCCTATCAGGTGTGCCTTGGAATCTCTTCCTAGATCCTAAAGTTGATCATGAATCTCAATGTTAGCTGCAGAAGATGAATCTACTACTCGAGGGGTAATAACAATATAACCCTTCTCAGAAGCTTGAGACTCTGCCTTTTGAATGATTTCATCTATGAAGGTCATTCTTCCAAGGCCAACTTGACCTTGGATTTTGGTACCTTTCACAGTGGATTTATGAGATATCTCTATCTGATTCCTAGTACTAGGTTTATTTCTAGTCATACACACTAAAAAACCTAAATGTATCAGTTGAGGGCAGGCATCACCATAAGCCTTGTTTTTTTACTAGGGTGTGTGCTTAGGTTCTTACCTTTCATCTTTAATACCTAATTTCTAGGGATACGGTTAGCACTCTCTTTGACAACCTCCCTGGAAATGGCACCAAACTTTTGGGACAATTAATTGTTCCTAAAGGACCAACTAACCACTGCACATTAAATTGTCAACCCGAGGTCTCATCTTTCTGTTTCAAGGTTATCCACACAACTTATGCAAGATAAATGTTGGTATGACTAATTAATACTATCTTAATGGAAATTACAACTACAATGATGAAGGAACCAACTCATAATGCAATTTATAACTAAATCAACCCATTCAAAACCTCAAATCCTAAATACGTTCTGTAGGAAACAACAAAGGACAACTATCAAACATCAAGTTGTTAATTAAAAAACAACAACTACAAAAAGAAAGAACGTCACTACAAAATTATATTATCGAAAATCAGTTGAGTCACACAAAATAATGATTCTATGATAATCTACAAGCAACAACAATAAGCAGTGGAAATCTCAATGAATTAGCTAAAGTAAATCCACACTGTAACAACCACTATAAATTTTTTTTAAAAGAGAACATGAAATTTAACAAGAGGGCAATGATAAATTGAAAGTGATTAAGCAAATAAATGACTAGATTAGGAGAACTAAACACAAATTTAATAATACAAGTAAACTCAATGTTGCTTCGAGGATTGGACCAGAATCACCGGAATTGAACTACCTTGTAAAAGGAATCAACACAATAGATTAAATCTAGATAATAAGCCCTTTCATTAAATTACATAAGGTCTATTACAATTGATGTCTTCTCAAATTCACAAATTATGTCAAAAATATTACATTTGAACAACCTCTCTCGAGGCGCAATTCCTAGTCTTTATACTATGTTCATAGAAGATAAGAATAGCAAATCTATTTATGAGATTCCCAGGATGCTCATTTTAAGCTACAAGAAGTCTTAATATGTGATCTATTTCTGAATGTTAGCTTTTTTGTGCTAATTTCAACTTCATATTTAAAAACAGATGCTTTCCCATTGCTTCATGTGCATAGGTTTTCTTAGGTGTTTGTGAATCAAAACAGGTAAATTTATGTCAAGTTTTATGTTAGAATCATGAGCAGAATAGCATGAAAGACAAGTGTTGAAAAACGACAAGTAAATTAACAAAAAACCATAAAAAAATAGTTAACATAGTGTTTTGATAAAGGAGTTCACCTCTCCTAGGCTACATCTCCTTGGTCCAGCTTCCATGGCTTGGGCCTCTATATTTTCTCAAAATGGAAAAAGGTATAGTTTACAATGCTCTACAGCTCCTGAAACCTGCTTCAACTATTCTGGGCTTGACCTCCTCCCTGGTCGCCCTAGGCTTCACTAAAATTAAACGTGGAAAAATCACATACAAAAGTGCCTCATTGCCTTTGAAACCTATTCCATTGTGTTTAGAATGTTTAAATAATCTAGGAAGACCTTTTCTTGCTCCTCATTTGATTGAGTTTTGCCCAAGATATGAGAGAAATCCTTTTCTCCTAAAAATCCTCCACTAAAATTGGAGGAACTCCAGTTAAGGCCGCCAAATCTAGAGGTAGGCCCGAAAATAGCAAAGTCTGCCAAAAATTTGCCAACATAAACTAGTGGTTAATTAATTGTTAAGTGTAGTTTTATTAAACACTAATCATGCTTAATGAAAAATATGTGCAATTTGTAAAATTGTTAGCCACCAGAGTGTTCACATGTCATGGAATTTAGTGCCACAGTTATGGTAACATAAATAGTTTGTGCTAGTGGTTTTGTATAGTCGTGGTCACATGCAACATAAAATGTCAACATTATATTTCCACTAGATTTGCTAACCATAACCGTGACTGCCGCTAGAAATGTGATGTGTCACATGGTGAGACTAAATGTTAATTGTCCGCCAGTGAACTGACCACGCTTTAACCGTTCGATATCACCGTTGTGCGTTCACATGAGGATTAACCATCATAGTTTGTGGTTTAAGGTTGTCACCATTCTGATAAACATTTGGTGTTACAGTTTGCAGTGGGTTGGTGTGTTCACATGGAGGGCTGGCCTACGGGCTGGCCCTCCTAACCGCCAACTCCAATCCCATTAAACGTTAAATATATGTGGCAACTGTATATGGCTAAGAACCACATTAGAGGAGATGATTAAGGCACAGGAACTATCAAGGGGAGGTCATGGGGTCAAACCCTAGCGCCTCATAAAAATTTCAATATACCATTGTAGGGGCATGTGGCGGCCTTTGGGCTTGCCACATGTCACCTTCTAATTGGTCCAACTCAGTCACATAGACGCAATAATGCATTGCCACTTGTCAAACTGTAATTATTCCACCTATACAGTAATATTCCAAAGAATATTATCCTTGCTGACTGGGCTATACGGATGCCCAGTCAGCATCCCAGTCAAAGCTTTTCCAAAATTTTTCCTGTTTAGTGAAAGGGTCAGCGAGCTCTAACTTCCTCATACGAACTTCGTTTTGAACGAAATGAGTTGCGTTGGGATCGTATGATTGAGATGGAGGCATTCATTTAGATTTCAATAAATTCTGATCACTTTGATTTTTGAGTTATTTCTTGCCCCTAATCCAAATTCTGATCACTCCTTCCCACTAATGAGATTTTGGACCCACAAAAGCTGGTTATCTGATGAATACTCTTCTCTTTCCCAAGTTCTATCAACTGATTATACTTGAATAGTCTCCATGAAAACCACTTGGGTTCACTGACATGCTTTGCCTTGCAAATGGCTATGTCCCTAAACCATTGTTCTCCTTTTGCTGCTAACCCAATCCAACACTTGATGGACACTTTTTGGCTAGAAAATACCTTGGTTGTACCACATCGATCCCTCAGTGCTTGGAAAAATGATACAATCTGATAGCCTTCCCACTGAGAATCTTGGCATCAACACATACAATGGCCTACAATGACTGCAAATTTTTGGCATCTCGTCCACTTTCCCTTCTTATCTATATCATCCTCCAGTTCAACATGCTAGTCATGTCATGATTTAAGAATGAAGGCTAAGCATGAGCATCTTGATTAAGAATGGACCTTCCAAAATCCTGCAACATCTTGTCACAAGAAACACCATTAAATGGAAAAACACATGATGCAAGGAATGCAAATCGACGACCTCTTCTTTTGCTCCTTGAAAGCAACAATTGTCACATCATGTAACATCGCCATGTACTCTTGCACCTTGGTGTAAAATCCATTTTGGTGTGTTAGAGATGGTTTACTAAACAAGTCAAAAAAAATCATCGGCTAAACATAAGTCGACAAAACATCATTGAATAAACATAAGTCGACAAAACATGCTCAAAAAATTGACTTGACTTGAAAGCCAAAGGTAAGCATGTACAGCAACTTGACGATTATTTTCATAAACAACAAGAATTTCACATCTCATACAATAATCTGTCAACATCCCCCTTTCATCTTTGGAGATAAAATCAACTCTTCCAAGTCGATATGACATACATGTAACAAAAATCGACACAAGTCGACATTCATACATGTATCCAAACAAAATGAAACTAGCAACAATTCCACTTCTCACATACACACAAACTCGCATGCATGTGTGAAATTCTTCAACTCTCCCTTAAGTACAAACACAAGTACAATAATCCCAAAAAACATGTATGGGTACATAAGGAGATAAATTGAAAATTTGCTGCAAATGAAGTGAGTAACATATCCCACTTTCACACACCTTCCTAGCGAAAATATGTGACATCAAGAATGCATTCAAAAGAAATGAATTCACATACATGCTTGTAACCACAAATGGCCTTCTTTGTCTCATTTAAGTGAGTAAAAAAAATTCCACATTCAACATCTTGCATCATACAAGTTGTAGCATACATTTAACAAAACAAGTAATGTGCTCATAAGGCAAATAAATGCATTTTTGAGGCAAAGAATTGCATCTATCAGCAAAAGAAATGGAAGCCTTATTTGGATAAGAAATCAAACCACCTCTTACCAAAGCATTTCCATGGCGCTTCATTCAGTTTCACTTCATCCTGTGAATCATCTTGACCCACATCAATTATGGGTACATAAGGAGATAAATTGAAAAATTTGCTACAAATGAAGTGAGTAACATATCCCACTTTCACACATCTTCGTAGCGAAAATATGTGACATCAAGAATGCATTCAAATGAAATGAATTCACATACATTCTTGTAACCACAAATTGCCTTCTTTGTCTCATTTAAGTGAGTAAAAAAAACTCCACATTCAACATCTTGCATCATACAAGTTGTAGCATACATTTAACAAAACAAGTAATGTGCTCATAAGGCAAATAAATGCATTTTTGAGGCAAAGAATTGCATCTATCAGCAAAAGAAATGGAAGCCTTATTTGGATAAGAAATCAAACCACCTTTTACCAAAGCATTTCCATGGCGCTTCATTCAGTTGCACTTCATCCTGTGAATCATCTTGACCCACATCAATTATGGAATACTCTTTTCAATTCTTGCAAAAGTCTCTCTCCACCTTCTTCAAATGTCATGGATGAGTTGTTGGATACAAATTCCAACATTTGTCTATGAGATGAACTTGCTTATGGAAATAAGTGCAAAAAAATTGCATCTTCTTTGCAACATGGTGATCATTATCTAATGGATCTCTTTTTTTCTGTCGCTTTCACTTTGAAAGTTTCCTGTTTGTGGTGATTTTCTTCCAACATCTTGAAACATTATGGTTATTCAAACCACAAAAATAACATGTAAATTTTCTCCAAATATTATCTGAAGATTTATGTTATGAACCAGCTCAAGAAAAGAGAGAAAAGATAGATCAATGCCTTAGAATTCAGCCTCTTCGAGGGGGAAACCTCCTTTACACTACATAAATGAACAATTCTTCGATGATTCAAATGAAAATACCTCCTCTCTATATATAGGATTCTAAGGGTTCATAACATAATCAGAGCCTACATAACAATAATAATGTAAGGGCACAATAAGAACAATAGTGGGCTTCTATGGGTCACAATAGTAACAATATGGGCACTACATGGGTACATCAATATACTAAGTGGGTTGTACTAATAACAATAAGGGGCTACACTAGTAGTATAGGGGCCTAACATGCCCCTCTCCTTCAAAAATTGTTGTCCTCAATGCTTGACTAGTTCTTGATGCTTATGTATAAAATGATTGTCCTCCCATGTGAAATCTTCAGTGGGCAAATTCTTCCACTTGATGAGATACTCTGAAATTGATCGATTTCGTAGTTGTCGGGCTCTTGTTTTCGTGACTGCTCCAGGTTCTAATATGTTTTTTCCTTCCTCTTCAATCTCTGGCAATATTGTTTGAATTGGGATCTTTTGCAACTTTTGAATAAGTGGCCATACTTCTTCGTCCTTCTTCCATTCATCCCTTGCTTAATTTATCCAATCTAGTTGGATAATAGAAATAACACAAAACAATGCTTCCACATCCTCATCCTTGAAGAGTCTTCCCATTCGATAAGGTCGCCATTTTTTAAGTGCATGTAGTATTGCCAACATTTCCTTCTAATAAATAGCTTGCTTGAGATGTAGTAATAAAAATACCCAATCACCTACACCAAAAATTTTTTCAGTATGATGTCGATCTACCTGTTGTTTCATTTGATTTTGTACCGAAGTGGCATTATCCTTTAAAAGTTGGAGAACTTGTTGTTGATGCTCGATGTGATATTTCACTGCTTGAACCTTTTTCTTCTTGATATGTCCTTCCATCTCTAGAGTTTGAGGAGTGGTAATTTCTCCCAATCCTTTACAAGGTATGGTTGGATTCATTTCTTGACACTCGATGTGATCTTTCACTTCTTGAACATTTTTCTTCTTGATATGTCCTTCTATATTGATAGTTTGAGGAGTGGTAATTTCGACCAATGAATTACAAGATATGGTTGGATTCATTTCTTTTTTCTCGATGCGATCTTTAACTTCTTGCACCTTTTTCTTCTTGATATGTCCTTCTATCTTGAGAGTTTGAGGAGTGGTAATTCTTTCCAATGATTTACAAGATATGGTCTGATTCATTTCTTCTTTCTCTAGGGTGGGGTCCTGGCATATATCCTCTTCTTTTGATGTTTCTAGATCCTTTTCTTCCTCCTCTTCATATTCTATGTAAAATAATTTCTTCTTATCACACTTATGACCTTTAGTGCATTTTCTATCAAAATTGTAACAAAGCCCTTTTTCTCTTTTTTCTTCCAATTGTTGTGGTGTAACCATTGTAGGTTGTGGAAGGCTAGGAGAAACAACACTTCCATCTTTATAGTTGTGAGGGGTAGCCTTCCTTGCTGCCATAATTTTACTTTCCAATATGTAACAAAGCCCTTTTACTATTTCCAATTGTTGTGGTCTTGCTCTAAAGAAGGTGTTGCTCTTTGTATCCTCATAATGTGCTATCATTTCCTCCGTGAAAATTGACCATGTAACAAGTTTTTTACGAGAGCAAAGCCCTTTATACCATAAAACTTGATCCAGTTCTAAATATGAAGATGCAATACATACCTTTTGTAACAGTGGTACACCATGTAGATCAAAATATTGCGCCATCTGATGTATCCAATTTACCGGATCCTTGCCATCAAACTTCTTCATCTTGCTTTTTCTTGATTTTAGGAGCTCGATCTTGAAATGATTGAAACTATGTACTTTCAGATATTTAAGTTCTGAAACTACGACATGTAGTAGTCCTCTATGTCCTCTTTCCAATGCTACCAGTTTGACCCCAATTGGATTCTCCAATGAAGAGTTATGCCAAAGCTCCCACAGTGATCTGATTATAGACTAATTCAGTAGAGCGAACGTGTACGACGTGCCACGTGTCCTTGTTTTGACCTTTGGCTCTGAAAAATATATACAAGAAACTAAATTCTGTCCTATTTCTGTACATTCTTATGAAATTTCAATCTGATGCTCAGAGAGAAAGTTATGACGATTTTCCTCAGGTCACCTGTTTTGAATGTAATTCAGGATTCTGCAAAACGACCAACTTCCTTAGATCATATCTCCGAACATATAGTGCACAAAGATCTGAAATTCGGACCTAAGATTCAGCACGATGTCTTATCAGATGGGGTTTTTTTTTTAGCTTTTGAAACTTCGCAGACAAAACATTATAGAAAAAATGCCACGATGACCTGTTTGGAGCCGCGGAACCCTAGAATCCAAAGCTCTGATACCAAATGTTATGAACCAACTCAAGAAAAGATAGAAAAGATAGATCAACACCTTAGAATTCAGCCTCTTCGAGGGGGAAACCTCCTTTATATTACATAAATGAACAATTCTTCAATGATTCAAATGAAAAGACCTCCTCTCTATATATAGGAGTCTAAGGGGTCATAACATAATCAGAGCCTACATAACAATAATAATGTAAGGGCACAATAATAACAATAGTGGGCTTCTATGGGGCACAATGATAACAATATGGGCACTACATGGGTACATCAATATAATAACTGGGTTGTACTAATAACAATAAGGGGTTACACTAGTAGTATAGGGGCCTAATAATTTACCATGTTTATCATAATAAAAAAAAACTTGATTAAAGGAAAAATTATAACTTGCACTTTCACCTTTGTCACCTTCTTGAGGAGATAAATTTGATGAGGTAGTGGCTCTCTTCAGAATACCAACAATGGTTTCAATGACCTTAGAGATTTCATCGTCCTCTTTTTTTCCCTTTCCATTAGTTGCATGCTTATGAGAATCTTCTTGCAAAGTGGGTATAAAACTTGCATTCCTCATGAACACAAACTTCAAAAGCTTGAGGGTATAAACATGTAATGAAATTCCCTCTTGGAACACCTTCATGTGCCTCCTTGGCTTTGGAGCATTATCCATCATGTTGTCCATAGCCAATACCCAAATACCTAGGCCTTTCCTCAACAACAATTGGCTCAACTATGCCTTGTGCATGTGTACCTAACCCTTTACCTTCATAGACCATTTTCATCAACAATTTGGACCCTATTCCTCTAGTGTGTCTTTCAAAATCATAAAAAATTCCATTTTGAGAGGAAACTGAAGATAAACTTGAATTGCATACCTCATGTTCATGCACATACTTGGCTAGGGTTTCTTTGGCATCACAGAGTAAAATCTCCATCTCATGCATCTTTTCAAGAAGCTCTTGCTTCTCCTCCTTCATAGGCATCAACTCCTCTTGAAGTATAGTGTTCACCTTCCTATCTTTAATCATCTCTTGCACCATATCTCTCATGATGAAAAACTCCTGCAACATATCTTCATCAAAGAATCTTGCTAAAGAAGAGAGATTAGAGACATCACTTGTTGAAGTTGTCGTCGCATAAACTTGCACTCTGTTAATTCTCCTTGGACAAATCTCGAGCAATTAAGAAAATCAACCTTTCCTCTAATTCCAACTTGATTTATCATTGGATGTTAGTTTTGTTGTGCTAATTTCAACTTCAAATTTAAAATCAAGTGCTTGTCCATTGCTTCATGTCCATAGATTTTCTTAGGTGTTTGTGAATCAAAACAGGTAAATTTATGTCAAGTTTTATGTTAGAATCATGAGAATAATAGCATGAAAGACAAGTGTTGAACATTAGAAAGTAAATGAGAAGACAATAATAATAATAATAAAAACTTAACACAATTTTTTGATAAAGGAGTTCACCCCTCCTGGGCTACATCTCCTTAGTCCAACTTCCATGGCTTGGGCCTCTGTATTTGCTAAAAAAGGAAAAAATTACAGTTTACAATGCTCTACAGCTCCAAAAACCTACTTCAATGGACTCAGAGCATCCCAAAACCCCTAAAATGATCCTCCAAACTCTGCAAATGGACTAAAAATGTTATGGGCTTGACCTCCTCCCTTGTGGCCTTAGGCTTCATTAAACTTCAACGTGGAAAAATCACATACAGAAGTGCCTCATTGCCTCTAAAACCTATTCGATTGTGTTCAAAATGTCGAAATAAAGTAGGAACACCTTTTCCTACTCCTCATTTGGTTAAAGTTTTCCCAATATATGAGTGAAGTAGTTTTCTCCTAGAAATCCTCCACTAAAACTAGAGGAACTCCAGTTAAGGCCACCAAATTTGGAGGCATGCCCAAAAATAGCGGAGTCCGCCAAAAATACACCATCTTAAACTGGTGGTTAATTAACTATTCAGTGCAGTTTTATTAAGCACTAACCATGCTTAATGAAAAATACAAGTAGTTTGTAAAACCGTTAGCCTCCAAAGTGTTCACATGTCATATCATTTAGTGCCGCAGTTATGGTAACATAAAACAATTTGTGCTGGTGGTTATGTACAGATGTGATCACATGAAAAATAAAATTTTAGCATTATAATGCCACTAGATCTACTAAACATAACCATGACTGCCACTAGAAATGTGACGTGTCACATGGTGACATTAAATGTTAACTGTCAACCGGTTTTGAACTGACATGCTTTAATCATTTGATGTCACCATTGTGCTCACATGGTGATTAACCATCGTGGTTTGTGGTTCATGGTTGATTCCATTCTGATAACCATTTGGTGTTACATTTTCCGTGGGTTGGTGTGTTCACATGGAGGGCTGGCCTGCAGGCTGCCCGTCCTAACTATCAACTCTGATCTATTTAAACATTAAATATATGTGGCAGCCGTAAATGGTTAAGAACTATGGTTAGAGGAGATGGTTTAAGCACGAACACTGTGGAGGGGAGGTCATGGTGTCAAACCCCAGTGCCTCTTAAAAAAATTAATATACCATTTTAAGGGCAAGTGGTAGCCTCTGGTCTTGCCATGTGTCACCTTCTAATTGGTCCAACTCAACCACATAGACCCAATAATGTGCTGCCACTTATCAACCTATAATTCTTCCACCTGTATAGGAATATTCCATGGAATATTACAAGGAATATTCTCCTTTTTTGCTAGGTTGTACGGATGCCCAGTCAACATCCCATTCAACCTTTTTCAAAATTTTCTATGTTTGGTGAAATGGTGAGTGGGCTCTAACTTCCTCATACGAACTCCATTTTGAATGAAATGAGTTGCATTGGGATCATATCTTCGAGATGGACATGGTCGTTCAACTTTCGAGTGATTCTAAGCACTTTTATTTTTGAGCTATTTCTTACTCCTAATCTAGATTCCAACCAATATGTCTCGATGACCAAGCCAGAAGCATGTCCTTAACTGATTTAATCCAAACAAGGATCAATAACATCAAGCTATCTGATCTTCTATGATCAATCCAAGGAACAACATCAGGTGTCAGCTCATCGATAGATTCTTGTCCAAAATAAGGATCCAACCGTGGGTGAATAATGCTTCTATGATTAGACCAATTCATAAAGGCAATAAAATCCATATTACATTAAATTCTTATAGAATCCATATTACATGGATTGCCATGTCCTAACACCAAGAAAGACTTAGGAAGATAATATAAAAACTAAGAAATAAGGTAAGGAAATTATAACAATTATGGGGCCTAACAAACTATAAAACATATATCAAAGGGAATGAAATAAAAAGACAGAAAAGAAATGAAGTTATCAACAAATTTGTAAATGGAAGGAAAAACATAAGCAAGAACAATAACCTGTTTTCCCCACACTCTGATGTATCTGAATGCTTATATTGACACAAAATTGAACATAAGTCTTAAGAATGTCAACTCAAAAACTTTAGACCACGATCTCAGGAGAACCATGAGACAGAGGAACTAATGAAGTGGAAAAATAAAAAGGAAGAGAAGAAAATAAATAAGTGTGGCCTAGTTCTTTCTGCACAAAACTAGAATAGTTAATGGTATGTGGATTGTGGTTGCTCCAGACATATGACTTGAGACAAGAGAAAATTTACATATCTAAATGAAAACAAAATTGGAAATCCAACCTTTGGAATTGATGCAGTAGGAAAAATAATCGGAAAAGGAACAATAAGCTTGAATAATGCCAAAGGAAAGACACATGATGTATTTTTTATGGATGGATTAAAACACAACCTATTGAGTGTGAGTCAGATGTGCGACAAAGGATACGATGTCCTTTTTAGAGCTCAAGAATGTGAAATATGATTAGCTACAGTAGGAAATATATTGGTCAATGGAATCCGAACAGAAAATAATGTATATGTCTTGAAGGAAGATAATGAATAGTGTCAATTGGGAAAACAAGATAAGTGCTGGTTGTGGTATAAAATACTAGGGCATCTAAATTTTTGATCATATAATTAGATTCAACAAAAAATCAACCATATGAGACCTGCCCAAGATTACCATTCCATAACATCCAATCTGCAAGTCTTGTAAAATGGGAAACAAGATTGTGTTCCTTTCAAAACTAAACAGGATCTATTAACCAACAAGCAACTTGTAACCACCTCCTCCCACATTTATCCACTTTTAAAAATTCTCAAGGGTAAATGTGAGCTAATTGTCACCATGATATGTCCCAACATCTAAGTCCTAGTTATGGAAGTGGGGACGACTAACTTACAACTTACAACCATCCCTCGAGGAATAAAGACCACTCATGAGCCTGCAAAACACCCCAGGAGATCAATCCATGAGTTTAACATCTTTTTCACAAGAGAAACTCCCTGACTACACCCTTGACACATTTTTCATGTGGTTGGGAGGCTATAACCACACCCATAAGTGAGATTGCATGTGGTTATGAGCCAAATTCATCAGTTCAGAGTATGTGGTCACAATATCTATGCTACTTTTTCAGGAAAGCCTCCATACCACTGGCCAGAACTACCTTTAAGTTTTCAGAAACATAAATAACATGATAGCAGGGCTAACCATTTAAAGCTCGAACAAAATGTTGACCAATACATTCCTAGTGCATGATAGACATTATTCCAAACACATGATAAACATATAAGCTATAGGTCATGAATGCATATCTGATTATAAACTTTTGAACTTAATCTGAAAATCACTAAAAAGTCTCAATTCCCTATCAATATAGTTGCAATAACACTTGCTAGCCCATGCATTCATCACCCAACCAATAACTTATCAAACCATGAGAGATCCATAACTAGAGCACATCATAAAATCAGGCATCTAACCATAATAGAAACTATGACAAATCAGCCATAAGATCACCATAATAACGAGTGAAAGTGTTCATATACCACAATAGAAAATTAGCTCATATTAACATATGAAATGAAAACCAAGTCATGGGCTTCCACATACCACATGACCATAGATTGCACTGAAACAAATCTCTCTTTAAGCCAATCACTCCTACTCCATATTCCAAGAATGAATGTGGGATAATATGCATTAAACAAAAATAGAACCAAACATGGCTTCCAAAGGCCCCACCACCTTAACCATGAACCATGGTGATTTCACCTAACTAGTCCATAAATCACTAATACTAAACCATATTGGTCTCTAACCAAGTTGTCCAGGGCTCCAGGAACTAGTAACTCAACCCATAGCCTCCATGGAACCCAAGTTATCATAGGGCCCCAGAGTGTTTGTCCCAACCCATGGGCTTCAGGGACTAGTAACTCAACCCACAACCTCTAGGGAACCCAAATTGTTTCAGGGCTCCAAAGAGATTTCCCCTACCCACAACCATAGGAAACCTTAGAACCCATTGGAAAACCAAATGGAGAACCCATTGCACCATGCCTATCCAGGGAATGGAAAATCAAGACTAAAACCACTATCAATCCAAACAAATCTCCATGCCATTGATAACACATAACTAAGGAACCACATGCATATACTATGCATCCAAAAACTAGCAATGATGTCACACATGTAACCTCTTACCTATAAAGTCAACTTTTTGTAGCTAGTGATCCAATTGTATCCTTACGCTTCCTTGATTTCCTTTGCTTTCTTTCTCCAATCCAAGTGAATGCTAGAATTCTCCAAAGATGCTCCAAGAATTCTCTAAGTGTGAAAGAGTATAAGATAATGAACAAGAGATTAACTAAAAATTTTTAAAAAGCTAGCAATTGATTCTCTGATGCCTTTTTATCATTGATGTTTCTTTCTTCTTCATTTTCATTCATCTTCCCTCTAATTTCCCTTGCATGCAAATTTGTGTCTCTTTACCTTCCTTTTCTCCTATTTTCCTTTATTTTCATAATTAAATGCCATTTATTTCCTCTTTTCCTTTGCTAATGCCTTTTCCAATTTTTGTATCCATTATTAATCCACAAGTGATGCCCACTATAATGTTTTCCCAACATTCAACTTGGAATACAAGTCCCATGACCTTGGTCTTATTTTATTTACATGAAAAATTAGCCAGGGGTTGTTACAAACCCCTCCCCTTTGGGGGAACACCATCCTCGATGTTCATTGACTCTTATGACCAACAAAACATGTTACCCATGGATCTTTATAACGCAGCTCGATGACGCATTTACAACACACCAAACTGTTCAAAACATGACCACCATATTTCTTATTGAGGCTTTATAACATAGCTCGATGTAGTATTTACATGCATACTACTTATTGGAGCTTTATAACACAACTCATTACATTATTTACAACACACACACACACACACACACACACACACACACACACACACACACGCATAAATAAAACACATATGATCAATCAGAAAATAAAGAAGGATGCAAAACCTACATCTGATCAACCATCTCCCATGTATATTCATCATATCAAAAGTGCTTCCACTGCACTTTACCCTGCTCGATTGCTCTATTTCGGAGGATGAGTTTTTTCTGCTGTAAACTACATTATGGTTGTGGTTGGAACTCTCCCTCTAGTTCCACCTACAATACAAACCAATCAATCACATGATGAGCATCATGCACATATATCTTAAGCTATGAAACATGGAAAACATCATATACTTTCATTATTGGCAGCAATGCAAGTTAGCAGGCTATTATTCCAATC
>APFE031634084.1:0-16006 GCA_000404065.3 Pinus taeda
GAGAGGGGCATGTTAGGCCCCTATACTACTAGTGTAACCCCTTATTGTTATTAGTACAACGCACTTATTATATTTATGTACCCATGTAGTGCCCATATTGTTACTATTGTGCCCCATAGAAGCCCACTATTATTATTATTGTGCCCTTACATTATTATTGTTATGTCGGCTCTGGTAATGTTATGACCCCTTAGACTCCTATATATAGAAAGGAGGTCTTTTCATTTGTATCATCCAAGAATTGTTCATTTATGTAATGTAAAGGAGGTTGCCCCCTCGAAGAGGCTGAATTATAAGGCATTGATCTATCTTTTCTATCTTTTCTTGAGCTGGTTTATAACACACATCCATGCCATCTCTCAAGGGACTCCAATCCCCTTGACAAATCCACCTGTAATTAGAGACTAGCTAATATACTTGTCAAATACATGTCCATGAATATACCACATATCCACATAATTTCAGACAAATCAAGGTTAAGAAGACTTCCTGTGTGCAAAGCACTCATTCGTTTGGAATTAGGGTTTCCAAACATATCCCAAGGAATTCTTGCCCAATTCCTTTCTTTTACCTTGTTACCTTGTTGCAATCGAGGCTTAGTTATATAAACACATCAATTATTACCTTGTCACGCTAATACCAAGTATGTTTCTTGCAACTGCTCACACATGTCAACCACATGTTCCAAATATCGAGACAATAATATCTATCAATTTGAAATAAACCTTTACCAAGACTAACAATCATGTCATAATCCATAGTAAATTCATAGTCATTATACATAATGCTACAACTGTCACATACTACACTCAAGTACATATCAACTGTCTCAACACATATGTATAATACAACCATCTTAAAGCAAGATCAATTGAACACATACTCATATTATGCAATTCATCAAACATTCAACCAACTTGCAGCCATACCATATAAATAAATCAACTAGACAACATAATCAAACAATCAAGTACCAAATATATGACATAAGCAAACTCATGCCTTGATGTATCTCAGGGGAGGCTATCTTGTCTGCACAATCAATCTAGTTAGCATGATATAACTTCTCAACACATCAGCTTAAACATAAATGTGGTCATGCTATCCATAACAATCACTAACTAACATGTTCACATCCTAACTCATAAACATTAGTCGTTCATACATATCAATCACATTTGCAAAGTCGAGCCAGATTAGTACAACACCATATCACAAATATGTTGACTCATACCTAAATATTGTAACCATAACCATCTGCATAGGCCAATCCAACTCAGTGTGGTACATATAACATTAAGATATAAATGTTATAACCCTAATCATCAAGCTAACTATCATTTAACAATAACAAGTTAACCTATAAGAGACTTCATCAATAACATGTAATGTAATCATTAGGTTATCTAATATAAAACAACAATAGCAATGCATACAACCACATGTCATCATCATTTATGACTATCTGACACATGTGCATATGACTACACTAATCAACTAGCATCTATCATGTATGTAACCATAACATCAAAAGACATGTACATAAACCTAATGTATATAAAAATTCTTAACCTACATACTTGCATGCCAAACATACAATACATGTATGATGATATGCTATTACCCCAAAGTCCAATGCTGCAATCTCATTATGATGATCTGCATCTCCTACTCTATCTCAGCCAACATACTGGCATCATAACAACCAATAGCACCATGATGACCTAACTTGCATACCATGATTTCACAAGGAATGTTTGACCTACTATTCGTGCATACTATAACCAAGACCATACATGCATAACAACTACATATGGACATATAACACATGAGTACAAAACCATATACACATCCTTCTAGCTAGAGTGCAATCATCAATGCATGACCGTATCAACTTCACAAACCATGACCTCATGCATGACAACAACCATTACTCCATTGTACGCATTGCCACATGCAACCATTAACATGCATAACCAATGCATGATGAACTACACATACGCATGAACACATGTAGTCGAGCATAATCGATCAATACTTGTAACTAAACCTACAATACTGATACATGTAATCAAACATACAAGAATGCAACCGAACATACAAGGATGTAGTCAAGCATCATATAACAACATGTAAGTGACATATAACAATATGTAACTAGTCATATACTCATTACGATGCATTCCACAAACCCAACATCAAATTCTCCATGACAACCTAACTTCAACCATAATCAATCACAAGGAAAATGTAACAAGCACATGGAATGCAAGTGTAAGAGATACACATGCAACTGACATGCATGCATGACCAACACACACTGCCCATCCATTCCAAGGGGTGAACCATGATCTGATACCACTTTGTAACACCCTCCTCCCACACCCACCAAAATAACCATGCCAACCAAGGTAAACTTGAGACGAGAGGTTACTATGATCATATTCAACCTCCTATGTGACCTTAAGGAAGTGGAATCGACATAAACATCACAAACAATCATTCAACATCAGCTTTAGAATCCTCAGGAGACATGTCACCCACTCAGACAACTTATCCCTGGGTCCCACTGATGTTCTAGATCTCTTTTGCCATAGTTTCTCTCGTGTTATGGGCAAGGGAGTGACCAACAACCTGAAGTTATTCTCACAAGCTTGCCTGCTAGCGACCAGAGACCAAAATTTCCAGTATTGTGCCAGTGACCTCGGGATTTAAGCCACTTTTCAAGCCCAAAGCCCATAATGGAGTGAAAGCTCAAAATCAGTAAAAGTACAAGGAAGCAATGATGCAAAAGCAATGAGTTGAACAAAACCATTAGCATACCCCTACTAACCGTGATAGACATTTGGTTAAAAATATTATCAACATGTAACCTACAGGTGAAGCAACAAAATTAAGTGTAGGGGTCTCATACTTATTTGAGAATCACTATGAACCATTGTTACCTCATGCCATTGGCTGCATTATCATCTATTAGGTCATATACACATTATCCATTCATATACAAGTAAAAACATGTTGAGATCCATGCATAGATGTTGTCATAAAATATACATATAACTAGCATAATAGGAACAAAATTACCATAAACATATCAACCATCAAGATCCACATATACATCAATACATTTACACATGAAAATCATGGGAATGAATTTCTCATTAATGAATGCAATAAACCAACTAGAGATGGCACTACCATGTTCCACTTGACAATAGATTGGCTGAGCCAAGTCTCTCTTCAGCCAATCACCCCCATGCCATATTCCAAGCATGAATGTAGGATTCAAACCAAAAGAACCAACAGGGCATATCAAGGTTAAACCACCTCACCCTCATTAATAGAAACCAAGCTTTACCTTAATCCATCCTGGATCACTAGGCCAACACAATGAACACATCATAACAGGATTTACCTGATCTCCACCCAATCACTAGGCCAAACAAGGATGGATGCCACCAAATTTTTCCACCTACACCGTGAGGAATTTTATTGTCTCCTAGTCTCTCAGGTTTTACCGCAATCCAAACCCGGATCACTAGGCCCTAAATTGAGACCCACTCTCCAAGCTTTACCACATATCCCAAACTCGAGATTACTAGGCCCTAACCAAGACCCACTCTCTAGGCTTTACCACATATCCCAAACCTGGGAGTACTAGGCCCAACAAAGAGCAAACCACTTGTTAGCTTTACCGCATATCCTGCCATTCACCGGCAAAAATTCCTAGGCCCACTGAGGCAACACAATCTTGGATTTACCGCAATCCACAGTCTAGCTCAGGGGTCACAAGTCCAATGGATTTACCATGATCCACAACCTGATTCAGGGACCACTAACCCATGTGCTCTATCATTCGGAGATCCATCCCACTCAGCTTCGAATCCATCTAGCAATCCAGCTCAACCAAAACATGAGAACCCCATCACACCATAGTTATCTGCAAATGGAAAGGCTAGGCTAAAAACACTATTACACCTTGAAAAACCCATGCAATACCATGCATGCCAAAGCTAGCAAGGAAAATACACATGCAAGTTGATACCTACAATGAATCCTGTTGTATCCACTTGATCTTGCCTTTCCCTGCTTGATCTTTGCTTCCTCTTTCCTTCTTTGCATTTCTTGCTCCAATGCCAAAATTGCTCCAATAAACTCCAAGTGTCTAAGAGTATGAGAGAGAGAGAGAGAGAATAATGAGAGAGCTCCAAATCTAAACTGACAAAAGATTACCAATTGATCCTCATAAGCCTTGTTATGAATGAGGCCTCTATTTTCTTCATTTTCCAGTGTTTTCCTTCATTTTCCTCCTCACATGCAACCTGTGACCTTTCACCTTCCTTTTCTCCTAATTTCCATTATTTTCATAAATAATTGTGCCAAAAATTCCATTTTGTCTTTCCAAAGCCTTAGCCATTGCCTTTGCCAATTTCCTTAGCCATAAACAATCAAGTGAACAACCCCTAGGATGCCTTGCCCAACATTCATCTCTTAATAAGTGTCTCATCAATCGTGGTCTTATATATTTTTATATGGATTTTTTACCATGGTTGTTACATGATGGGCCGAAGTTTCCATCCTGGGAGGTCGAGAAAGGAATGCATAAGGGAGCAACTTAGTTGAGTGGACATCAGGCTGATGTATAAGTGAGGCCAACCAATCAGATAGGAGTTAGGATTACATGGAGCATGAGTGGGATTGCTAGGAACGTTGACATCATCCTGGAGGAAAAGGATTTTCGTGTAGATAAAAAGGGCGGGGACAACAGTTGACAAGTGTCGAGATAAAAAAATAACAAAAATATTTATGTTTCCTGGAGCTCATCTCCTGAAAGAGGAAGACTTTGTGCACCTTTAGAAAGGACCATGCCTACGTGGCGTGTGGGCCAAGTAAATTATGGGAAGGCGACAGTAAATAAAGCTAAGTGGAGTTGGGCCTACACATATGTTTACATCATCCCAGAGAGAGAATTCCCGAAGGAAACGAAGAGCACGCCCAAAGGAAAGGTCGGGATGATATGGCTTTGGGCTTACATGTAAAGTGGAAACAAATGTCTAATGGAAACACAAAAGTGGGGACATTTGTTTACTGAGTTATTCCAGGGAGATTCACTGTTTTTCAACATGGAAAGGGTTTGGATCTAAGTTTTATAGGAATGTCGTATGAAGGAACCTTCCATTTGTATGATATGATAAAGCTTGGCTCTAGCAACGAACAAGAAGGAAAAAGGGGCTTATATTACAATTCCTTTCATGTGAGCTTGTTTTATAAGGAAGTTGATGTTGTGATGGTTCTTTGGGGTTTTTTTTTGTAATGTTTCCCCTTTGGTTTATTTATATGAACGAGCTCGACCACAATGGTTTCGTTTATTGCTTGGTTTTGTTGGAAATACCAAGATGGGGGTGAATCAATATTCTTTTCCAATTAGTTAATTGTAACATTCATGGCATTAATTATCATTAGCATTAAACAACAATAAACAACATCATTCAACAATACATTATAATCAGGACAATAGACACAAATATTTTTAGGTGGAAAACTTCATCTAGGTCAAAAACCACTGAACGCTTCTTAATATTTGTCTTAAAAAATAGCTACATTAAGTTTTCATTTCCAACTGAAGGAGGTTCGAACCCCCTGATTTAAAGGCTCCAACCTATAGGATTCTCCAACACCCTGTTTACCAACTACAATTGGGTGGACGCCCCAATGCCCTAGATCTCAAACTCCAACTTGACGTATGCTCCAACACCCTGTGTACCAACTGCAACTGGATGGATGCTCCAGCGTCTTGTGCTGGATACAACCTACCTTAGCACCACCCTTCCACCTTGAATTGTTCTCAGGTTATAACCCGAAGGTGACTCCAATCACCTGCTTAGCAACAGCCTGCCACCTTGATCAACTGACGAACCATGTTTCACAATTTTCAGACTAGATCCCCCTACGCTCAAAAATCAATATGAAGAAACTGTAATGAAAGTTTTGTTTCTCTACTCGGTATGTATATCACTATCAAATATTGGCAGCCTCACTGCTCAATTCTACTCAATCTAATTGTTACACAATCTACACATAAAACTCTATCATGTAAACTCTCACTTCATCAACTATCCATGCTTACAATGATCATGTTCAATATCCTAGTTCTGCTTCTGGCTCAAAGCTTCAAACCTTGTCTTCACAAATAAACAAAATTTTCTAATACCAAACTCTATGCTATCAACATTAAATGTAATAAGCAATTATGTCTCATCATCGACCAAGTTATGTTTCTATACTAAACATAACATCAATTCCAATCCTAACAATCACAAGTTCCTAAGAAAATGAGTCATCAATCCTCTTTCTCTTAGGTATGTTTATTGGAATCATGATTGTCGTTACAACAAAACCCGCAGGTGTTAGTAAACGGACGCATCACCAGAGTTAACGGATCCATGAGAGGTCGTTAAGTACATGTCGCGAAACACACGGGGAACGTTGGTTTATCCAATGTCCAACAATCTCCTCTCCCCCCACCCCCCCCCCTCAAACGCGAACCGAGTGTGGTTCAAACTTGATACCTTTGGCTCTGATACCACTTGTTGGAATCATGATTGTCGTTATATGAAAACCCGCAAGTGTTAGTAAAACGGACACATTTCTAGAGTTATCGGATCCATGAGAGGCGGTTAAACACATGTCGCGAAACACACAGGGAGTGTTGGCTTATCCAATGTCCAATGCTATCAACATTGCTAACCACAATTAATATAATCACTTCAAAAAGAACGTTCTGATATCAATGCCATTTTTGTTTTGAACTTGGGCCAATAAAGGCCTTTTGAAACTCAATATGACTATATAGAAAATTAAACGTTCTACAATTTAATTCTTTCTAGAGACCCTTCTATAATTTTTTTTAATATTGATGCTACAAAAAGCACATTATTGTTTTCTTAATTGTCCAATAGACCTCAAAATAAAATTAATAAGATTTCTTGGAACATTCAACCCAAACCTTTTAGTAATTGCACTAAATAATGAAACCGATATTGAGTGTGGGACCCAACATTTCGCTCACCATGTCATATGCATATGCTCATACCATGAATTAAGGTTTACCAAAGTATAATATCAGTTACGTTCATGAAAGCATTAATAATCAATCATGCCACAGAGCCCTTATTCCTCAATGTGCCTGTGGGAGATAGATTAACGTACCATCTGAAACCCAACCAAGAACAGTTCATGCCACACATATGTTCTATGTTAGATTTTTTACTGATGTGTCATAGTTAATTATGGTGATAGCTCAATTAAGCTCTGCGTAGGAGTGGCTTTAATGGGAGACCTCAATAGGTCGACTTATTTTTGAGTTGAAGTCTCAAGAACATATGCTAAGATACATAGGAGCTCACGAATTATTTAGATAGAAAATGCTACAAGTCTAATCTCTTATGTTCTAAATTTCAGAATTGTTTATTTCAATTTGTTACTGTTGTTTAGATATTAGCCTTGTCACAATGACAGGTTTAGAATGTTGATCGAAGTAATCTAGATAGCCTTCAACAACGACGTTCTTCCACAAAATCACAGAGAATGTGTTTATAGAGGCAACACTTCATATATGCCATAACTTATTTTTACTGTTGGAGTCCTCCTTTAAAATTCCACACTCTATATATGTGTAATTTCTTTATGCGTGAAGGAGATTCGTAGTGCTTATTTGGAGCCTTAGGATAGTGCTAGGACTTATGATGGCTCACAAAACATGAGAAACATATGTCAACAGGCATTGTTGACCTGTAATATAGACAAATCCCACAAATATCTTCTCAGTTTGATTCACATTCTCTCCATAGGTCCAAATGTTTTAGGATTTTAATCACAAGATAGGGCATATGTATAGGATTTATGTCTCAGACAACTACATAGGAATGAGCTTGAAGAGCTACAATATCAACTAGGGTTACCACATAAATAAAAAACTTGCTCAACTTTTGCTTAGAGCACAATGTACAATATTTAAGGGTGAATGATGGTCTTGTATGAATTTTCATTGAATCCTTGAAATTCATAGGCAAGACCGAGAGGATCGTAAGCAATATTGACTTTCACTGACTTTTGTGTTTTGAACTAGTGCCCTAGATAAAGGCCAAATTACAGAGGTAGAAGCTACCCAAAACGCAACTCAAAATATTCCAGATAAGTCACAACGGTTTGATGTTCTACCTACAATGAGCACATGCCCAATGAATCCCAAAAACCAAAACAAAACTCAAATAAAAGCGATGTACCACAGAAAAAACCCTCTATTGATATTCATTGTCTCCATAGGGGCCTAATTATTTAAGAGCTTATTAGTTAAGAGATATTCATTTTTTTTTGTACATACTATGGAGATGAGGTCAAGTTCTTGTTTTATAGTTTATTTCTTGAATAGAAGGGGCTTCAAGGAGATGAACATTGGAGGAAGTTTAGGGAGGGATTTTCCCTTTTCTAATATTTAAATGTTATTCATGTTAAATCTTAGGAGATGAGAGTTTTACCTCCTTTTAATCAAGAAAATCCAATTCCCTTGAAACCCTTGTCCATATTTGACATTTGACTTGGTCAATTAACCTTTGAGCTATTGGAACTTCAACAAAATCATTAAACCTTTGTCATGGATTTGACCTTTTGACTTTCCCATTTCATGGTTTTGACATTTTGACTTACCCATGTCATGGATTTGACCTGTTGACTTACCCATGTCATGGATTTGACCTTTCGACTTTTGGGGTTATTTCCCATATGATGCGGGCATCGTTTTCAAATGAGGATATCTCACAAATCGTGAGGCTTCTCGTGGCGTACCATACACCACTAAAAACAACTGAACGAGAAGAATCCATTAACGAGGATCTCCAAGGAATATTCATTGAACCGTTTATTCAAAAACCTCCAACAAGTGTGGGGTACATTCATCAGCTAGGGAATCCAAACCCTAAGACTAGGGTTTCAAGCCATCCTTCCATTGGAGCTCCCGACTTGATGCAATCCAGATAAATATTAAGAGCATTCGTTAGCAGATGTTGGAATCAATGACAACACCATTCACCAATCTCCCTTTTTGTTATTTATGGCAACACACATACTTCCTCTAAATTCATGCCTTGATATTCTTCTCTTAATTTATCCTCCCATTTGATTTCAATGGCGAAGGGTGAATCCCCCTGACACATTGCCTGCTCCTATGAACCTGTAACCTTATTGTGACCCCCGTAACATGTAATTCTTCTGATTTATATTGGATCATTATATTATTTTTCATCCATCTCGATGCATTCAGAGTGGAAAAAGTGGAGGAATCAATTCATGGGACCGTTTTTACCATTAGGACCCAGTTTGGAAAAACAGGGTCTGAAACCTTTCAGAAGGTTTTTGAGGCATAAAATGACATTTTGGGTGGGGGGTAAAATTTGCCACTTTATCGTAACACCATTTCACATTGTTCCATACATAGATATATTTCCAACGGTGCAAGAAGCGCGTCAATCAGAGTTTGTATGCAAAAGTTATGCCACACAAAAGTTAACCTTCTAGTTTTCACACCTATAGCGTGAGAGGATGTCGTGTCATCCCCCTTATTTCATGGAAAAGGGGATAAACACATGTTTTTGATGTAAAATACTGTAGAAGAGTCTATATTGTAACTCTAGTTAAGATTTGGTGTAGTTAAACTTAACCACTAGTAGCCATCAGGCTATGTTATAACTGGGCCACTAGGAGGAAGAGGCATTCCATTCTTTCGAGAGAATTTTATTCCATATCTGAGAAAAGATAGCCATGAGAGATAGGAAGTATAGCACCGGAGAGGATTTGTGCACTGTAGCATCCCACGGGCCACAAGCATTACTTCTTTGTACCTGCATCCATATTTCCAAACAAAGAAAGAGAGTTAAGTGACCTCACCTTCCAGCTGGGTTTTCTCTCGAAAGGGTTTTTGAGAGAGAATATCTTATGTCTTATGTGCGTGTGAGAGATCACTTTGTCGTTATCTGTTTTTATGCATAATTTCTATTCGCATGCATGCACTAACTACAATTAAGTTTACATATATTAAAGTTTAATAAAACTGCAATGGTGTAGACTTTTCAGTTTTTTCTATCACATTGTTAGATCTATTGTGATGAATTGTCGAGTGGAATATCCATGACAGTTCATAGATCAACTTCATATGTATTTTCACTATTGATTATGGATCAACTTTGCCTTTCACAACTTTCCATAACTGATACCTTCTGAAATTTGTTGTGCAAACAATGTTGATGATTCTCTTGAGTTCTTCCAATGATTAATCACTGTGAAACTATATTCCTTTGATTATTATCCCCCCCCTTAGCTTGATATAATATCATGACTTGATAAATCTGATTGAAATCCTCTCCATGACTTGTCAATCTGAAGATGCTATTATGTCCATAATACTGAATATTTGTCAACTATATGACTATCAATAGATAGATCTTCAAAATGTGCAATTATGACTGCATAGACTCCCCCTCTTCAAGATTCAGGGAGTCAACAGGATCGATTCTTCAAAATAGTGTATCCCCCATCTCTTTAGCTGGATCATCCTGAAGTTCAACATCCTCCATTGGAGATTCATCATGCCCTTTTGCTTATGCAAGACCTGAAAGCATTATTGTTGAGACTTTCTTATTTGTTTGGTCTTCTTATATCCATTTTCTTCTCTACATTTTCATGTACCTAATGTTAAGGTTATCATTTATGGAAGCTTCTATCTTATACTTGCAATCATGAGCTATGTTACCATAGTTATGGCATTTGCAACATTCAATGTTGGGCTTGACTGATTGTACAAATGGCATATACTTTTTGTTGTCAAAGTCATAGTGAATCTTGTCTTGCCTTCTTGCAACCTTACTTCTAGGGTTTTGATAATGCCCTTGATAATTGTACTTGTCATAAGATTTACAATCCCTAGCCATATGTCCAAAGTTAGTACATGAAAAAAATAACCATTAAATATATTATCGTACCTAGATGAGTTAGATTGTTTAGATGATATTTTGTATTCATTATTCCTTAGAGGTGGTACAGTCCTTTGTTGATCCTTGTTCTTCATTGCTTCAACATTATTTCATGGAGCCACAATTTTTTTAATATTCTTCTATTGTTCATTTTTGGTTTTGCCTTTGAGGGATGTTGTTGTTAGTCTTCTTATAATTCTTGATTTATGGGGACTTGGAGCTTGTGCCTTCGTTGCATGAGTCTTTACCTACTTCTTTTACCTTCATCTTGAACTGAGCCAATTCTTGATCTTCTTTTCAATAGCCTCCAAGTGTTCCTCTTGCCATTTCTTGAGCTTGTTGATTTCAGTAAAGGTTGCATCAAATTCTCCTAACTTTTGAGCAATATCTTCCTAAAATGTGTCTTTCAAGACTTTTCTTATTTTCTTTTGCTTTTTCTAATTGTAATTTAGAACAATGACCTTTTCTGCTTCTCTGTTAAGAATTTGTATTTCTTCCTTCTGCCTTTCATTTTATTTCCTAAGCCTACTAATTTATGTTGAAGATGCATCTAATTGATTTTTTTTTTATCAACTTTAGATACGTACCTTTGACCATATTCCTTTAGTTGTCTTGTGAGGGATTTCTCTTTTCTTTCTACTTCCTACACTTAGAGTTTCAAAATAGAAACTTCTTCCTTGAGTGTGTGATTTTCATTTTATGTGTTCTTCCATTCTTTGTTACTTTCTTCAAGTTCTCTTCTAAGTGATTCTTCAACCTTTCTGACTTCTTCCAGTTGCACTTTAAGGTTGATGATTGTCGAGCGATAAAAAGGTGTCTTTTTAACTCCTAATTACCTCACATTAATTGTCAACCCAGGGACGACTTTTTATTTCAAGAGTGTACTCAGTCTGAGGCGGCTATTTACTCAAGAGTAACGTTTTGCAGTATAGTGCTTAAAATCCAAAAGTAAATGAATGCTTGAAAAGGAAATCTAATAATAACATAAACTCAAATGCTCTGAAATCCAACTATTCACTCAGCAAACATCAATTGAGGATACAGTAGCAATAACTCATTCCTCTAGAGATTGATACAATTGAAATCAAACTAGGACAAGACAATCAATCTGAGAACAAGGAAGCAATAACCAATGTTCTCTACAGTTGACAACCCTCTTGCACACCAAAGCAATCAATAACGCAAATAACAAAAAATGGAACAACAATTAAGAAATGGAACATCATCTACTTCTATAAATAGGATTGAACAACAAAACTCTATCCTACATAAATGAATGCAACAATAATTATAATCAACAAGAATTGAGTAACAACCTTTGAATTGAATAGCAAACAAAAATGGAACAACAGATTATCAAAGATAAAGTATAGAACAACGGATTAAATCTGAATTTACAGCAACCCAAGTCAAGCACGCAACACACTTATCATTAAAAGGGACAGTAATCTGATCTTTGATACAATACGCATGAATCACAACTATAAAGCAACAGTAATTGTAACAGAACAACAATCCCGAATAAACAACAGTCACAATTTAAGAATACATCATACAGTTGTACCGATTTAGGAACATACAGCGCGGTTAATCTGTAATCGAATGACAATTTGTAAGGAACAACAATGTTATATCAATTATCAAAAGGAACATCAATGCGATATAAAGTTAACATGATAACATAGCATTCCTATTGTAGATAATGATAGTATCCAATCAAGTATATATAACAGCGCTGATATGTAAAACAATAAAGTGTGTCAGATTACTGAACAGAGTAAAAGAAAGAGATCAAACCACACATGAAGCGTAAAGATATAATACAACAACAACGTAATCCACCAGTGGCTGGGCCCTTAGCCACCAGCGGACGCTGCTGGGCTACTTCAGATGAGAAGAATGAGCAGCAACTCCCAAATCATATATTAATCATCAAATTGTGAAATCATTACAACAACAAAAGCTTGAGAATTACAACATGCAACAATATCCTTTTCCTCCTATTCTATCCTATCATGAATATTCCATCATCATTCTTGAATCTCCAATTCTGGATCCTCAATTCTCCATCATTTTTCCATATTTTTTTTCATCATCATCTCTGATCTCTGTTTTCATTTAAATAGAGAGATCAGAGAGAAGTTACAACAAAGATAATTACAACATGATTTCTATTAAAAAATTAGATTGTTTCCAACCAATTGATCAACAAGAAGATATATTTCCATCCATCTTTCAACAAGAGCAAGGCGAATTTGGCTTTGCAGCTGAGATTTGGAGGACGGCCGCAACAACAAATTTGAGAAAAGTGTTCTCAAAGAACCTTGCGTTTCTCTCAATACAAGCCGAATTTGGGCAAACCATTCTTTCGAAAATTTAATTGGGTCCGTTCTGGACAAAACCCATGTTCTAGATTTTCCAAATTCTTCTTCATTTGCCTAGAATCTCAACCGCAAAACTATCACTTCTTATTCCAACGAATTTATGAGTTGGCATATTTAATGGTCAAATCTTCAATCTGGAAATTATCTTGGAGGCTAAAAATGGTGAATAATGTTACAACCAATTTATTAAAACTATCATGGATAAAATCATACATAATCAACAATTTATTAGAAATAAAGGAAGATAAATAATATTCATCGATAAGAGCATAAATCATTTATAAAATGGATTTAAATGATAAATTATAACAAATGATATAATAGAGAAGAGTAAAAAAGGATGAAATAAGTGTTACAAAGTGGTCGTATTCATGGCCCAACAATGATGATCTCCTTTGATTCTTCATTCTTCTTATTGAGGCTTCTTGCATGTTATTTTTCTATCTTCAGTTCGACTTCTAGAAGTTTGACATTTTCTTTTTCAACCTTAAGCTCCTTTATAACTTTGACAATTTCATTTTGGAATTCGATCTCGTTCATCTCATTCATTTTCTTCTTTATGAGCTTCCTTCCTATTATCCCTATCCATGAATAACACTCTTCCTGTGTCATTTTCTTTGTCAACGGTAATAGTATTTGAAATTATTTCAATACCTGAAACTTCCTTTGAAAGCTTGGCGACTTTCTTCTTTGATTTTCCCATTTTTGTACTCTCAGATATATCTTCTAGTTGTTAAGCTACTACTGAAGAAACCAACTCTGATACCATTTTTTGGAAATATTGAGAAGGGGGTGAATCAATATTTCTTTCCAATTAGTTAATTTTAATCTCCAGAGCATTAATTATCATTAGTAAGATAAACACTCAACAACAGTAAACAACACCATTCAACAATGCATAATAATCAAGACCATAGACATAGATATTTTTAGGTGGAAAACTCCCTACGACTCAAAAAAATTGAATGCTTCTTAATATTTGTCTTAAAAAATAATTACATCAAGTTTTAAGCTCCAATTAAAGGAGGATCCAACCCCCTAATTTAAAAGCTCCAACCTATAGGATCCTCTAAGACCTTGTTTACCAACTGTAACTGGGAATATGCTCCAGTGCCCTACATCTCAGGCTCCAACCTGACGGGTGCTCCAACACCCTATGTACTAGCTACAATTGGACAGATGCTCCAACACCCTGTGCAGGCTACAAATTTCTCTAACACCGCCTTGCTACCCTGAAGTGTTCTCAGGATACAACCTGAAGGTGACTCCAATCACCTACCTCACACTAACCTGCCACCTTGATCAATCGACGGACCACATTTCACAATTTTCAAATAGGATCCACCTACTCTCAAAAATCAATATGAAGAAATTGTAATGAAAGTTTTGTTTCCTTGCTTGGTATATATATCACTATCAAATATTGGCAGCCTCACTGTTCAATCTAACTACTGCACAATTGGCACATCAAACCCTAGCACGAAAACTCTCACTTTAGAAACTAACCATGCATATAATGGTCTTGTTCATTACCCTAGTTTTCATTTTGCCTCAAACCTTCAAACCCTGTCTTCAAAATCCAACAAACTTTGTTGCTACCAAACCCTCGGCTGTCAACATCAATTGTCATAAGCAATTTTCTCTCTGCATCAGTAAAGTTCAGTTTCTATACCAAACATAACATCAATGCTAATCCTAACAATTATAGTTTCCCATGCAAATGATTCACTAATCCTCTTTCTCTTAGGTCTGTCAACACTGCCAACCAAAACTACTATAATCACTTCAACAAGATCATTCTTATATCAATGCCTCATTTTGTTTTGAACTTGGGTCAATATAGGCCTTTTAAAACTCATTATGACTATATAGAATATTAAATGTTCTACAATTTAATTCTTTCCAAATACCCTTCTACAATAATTTTTCAATATTGATGCTACAAAAAGCACAACATTGTTTTCTTAATTGTCCAACAGGCCTCAAAATAAAATTGATAATATTTCTTGGAATGTTCAACCCAAACCTTTTATTAATCATGCTATATAATAAAACTAATATTGAGTGTGGGACCCAACTTATTGACCACCATATCATATTCATGTGCTCATACCATACATTAAGGTTTACTGAAACATAGTCTATCAATTACGTTCATGAAATGTAATGAATCTTGCCATGGAGTCCTTATTCCTTAACAACCCTGTGGGAGCTAGATTAACTTGTCATCTAAAACCCAACCAAGAACAATTCATGCCACATAGATGTTTAAGAAGTATATGGAATAACATGTTCAGAGTTTTTTTGTTTAAACCCAACATTTCAGACTTCTATATGAGTCCATCATAAGGGGTACGCCCAAAATTGAAATTTAAGAAGTATATGGAATAACATGTTCAGAGTTTTTTGTTTAAACCCAACGTTTCAGACTTCTATGTGAGTCCATGATAAGGAGTACGCCCAAAATCTTGAGAAGATTTTGGGCGTACCCCTGATGATGGACTCACATAGAAGTCTGAAACGTTGGGTTTAAACAAAAAACTCTGAATAGGTTATTCCATATACTTCTTAAATTTCAACTCACCTGTATGGGCTCTC
>APFE031634090.1:0-11630 GCA_000404065.3 Pinus taeda
TTGTTAAGTCAGCTAGGTTATATTGTGACTCCTTAGACTCCTATATATAGAAAGGAGGTTTTGTCATTTGAATCATCAAAGATTCATTCATTTGTGTAATGTAAAGGAGGTTGCCCCCTCGAAGAGGTTGAATTCTAAGGTGTTGATCTATATTTTCTATCTTTTTGTGAGTTGGTTTCATAACAATTGGTAGCATTCAGGCCTCGTATTTGCAGTTATACAACAGTCTGGATTTCTTGGTGAACTTAGACAAGATTCCACATGTTGGCTCACTCACTAAAGCCAAACCCAGGAATTGGGTCAGGCAGGAGATTGAAGAATACTTGGAGCAGCTTAGACATATTTCCACCAACGAATATTTGGAGGTGAATAGATAGAACATGCAGAACTACATTGGTGGCCTTGTCCAAGTGAAAAAAATGTTGCTCCTACTCTAGAAGGAAGTTCAAAATAGTTCCAAATCATTGTACCTGGATTCCACGGAGGCTAAAGTCTACTTCCAGCCAGACATCATCACACAGTTTGGGGATGTCATTACACAATACCATGCTTGGCACAGATACATGACCGAAAAACATCAAGTGGAAGTTGTTGAGCTGGAATTTCCCCAAACTCAACCATGATAATAGTTTTTCTTGTTAGGTTGTCTAGTTGTCTCTACCCTATTTTGTCTTATACGGGTATGAGTGTATTGTGTAATATTCTTTTGTAAACAATTTGTAAGTGAAATTCCAAGTGTCAATTGCGGAATATGAAGAGTCATGATGTAATGTAATTGAATAGTCATTTGTAAAGAATTTGAAGAGTCATGAGGGAAGTCGAAGAGTCACCCCTTTTGTTATAAATACATCCTCATAACTCATGTAAAGGGATTTTGGGGAGCCATGCTTTTGGCTAGGCTTAGGCTTAGAATTAGGAGCATGGAAGTTTTGTGAGAGCCTTGGCTTCTCCGTAGCATAGAGGGAGTATCTTTCTTTGGAGGAGTAGGTGATCTTGACTTCACGTTCTACTATTGGGGCAAGCAGTCTGTCAATGGTATATGTGTCATTGGAACTTTCACTTTAATAAAAGCTCAGAGGCTGCACATTTTCGTGCACCTGTTGTGAATATAGTAGGACTATTCTTGTTGTATTTGCAATGTATGTTATTTAACTTAGACTTATGCATATGAACTATTTTGTTTGCATTGGTATGAATCTTGTTGAATGTGTGTTGTTGTATTATTTCATTACTATTAACTTGTGAACTATTTCGCATATTAGCTTGTGATGTCTTTATGCTCATGTGTCTCTTTTAAGTTGTGTATTATTATAGACTTCTAAGGGGATCACTCATTTTCCCTTCATGTGTTAGAACCTTCATGCATCGTACTTGACTCTTCACAGGGTCACACACTTGTTCTCACCAAAGTCACCATACATCATTCTATGCGTATTTGCAGCCAAGGCATATCATTAACACCCACTGCATCAGCAACCATGTTGTAATCCATATGGGACTCCTACACCAAACAATGTGAGGTCTAATTGGGACTTCATATTAGGGAGATCCCCTGAATGTTGGCGGATCCAACATTGTCAACAAGGCCCTAATCATATTTTGACCCCTTAGACTCCTATATATACCAAGGAGGTATTGTCATTTGAATAATCCAAGAATTATTCATTTATGTGATGTAAAATAAGGTTTCCCCCTCAAAGAGGCTTATTTTAAAGTTGTTGATCTATCTTTTCTTTTGTTTTTGTGATCCGGTTACATAACAAAAAATGTCGATGACATAACAAATTCGTTGCAAAAAATCGGTTGTCGTCAATCTATCGACGCTAATTGTTCCATCATTATTTGTACTCCTATCGTTAGTGATGTTGGTAGAGTGGCTCCAACTTCTCTCAATATTCTAAGGACCCATTTCATCGAAGTATGTATGCCTTTGGCAATCGACCAACCATCGTTATCATCCATCATGTGACACCACAAGACTCCTACATCCATTGGTATTCTGATGACATGTTTCATTGAAAAATTTATGCTTTCGACAATAGACTGACCAACCCTATCATCGATCATGCAACACCATAAGATCTCCCTTTCATTGGTTTACTGAAGTATGATAGACATCAGAATTACGACAAATTTGGAAAACTTCGATAATGCAACTATACCATGTTTCATGTTTAGCAAAACCTCATTTTGTCCTTATAGCAACAAAACTTCATGGAAATAACAACAAAAGGCCATTGAAAACTGGCTCAATTTTTATTAGTGACTAATATGTAAAGAATTAATATAATGATAGAAATTTAATAACTCAATATTTTGGTCTTAAAAAGACATGGATATATTTTCATGCAACTCGTCCATGAACAAACTTAATAGGCATACACACACACATTTGTTGATACCCTTAATATTGTTGGTTTGAAGACACATACTTTCAAGCTTGATTAAAATGTGAATTACCTCAAGTATGTTGTTGAATAAAAGATTATAAGGGTCAACTTTCCTAATTTTGTATTGGCTTTAAGGATACTATCATTTAGCAGTTTCCTAGAGATAGAGAATTTTGGCCCACCATGTTTTTGAATATAGGTAAACGAGTCTAAAGTTATATAAAAAGTCCAATTCCACTAGAAATATTCCACTTCAATTGTTTATGGAAAAATCAATACTTGATGACTAAGTGTAATTCCATAGATTTGAAAGGACATGACCAACAAGATTCTTAAAATAAATGTCCATTACTTATAGAGGTGCATTTTCTAAAAGAATTTCAATACTTCAGCTCATAAGACTAATGAATAAGGAGAGATATTCTAACTTGACTAGATGGCCCAATTATCTTGGTCTAGTTTTGTTTTAATATTTTTTTGAAAGAATGATTGGTTAGATGTGTGTACAATTACAAAATATTTTGTAGTATAGACCCTGTTGAGATAAAGTGTTTGGAGCACTGTCCAAATTATGGTGGAATTCTTCCTATCAAACATTTTTCTCAAAGCTGAAAAGTTCACAATAAGGAGAGGCTACCATGAGATGTAGAGATACTACCTTGTAAATGTAATCCATAAAGGATTATTGCAAAGACTTTTAGTGTGTGTTTTGCAGGAAACAATCTTCCATGATTATAGCTTCTTTGAGTTCTCAATTGTCTAGTTGTACAAAATCCTTGTGGATTTAATGTAATAACCTTTTTCAAATGAAATTTTTTCCTCCATGTTCCTTTTATTTCTACATGATGTCAATTGACACATGAAATCCTCCAAAGTGCATTGCATCCAAACAAAATTGTAGGGTTAAAGTGAAGTACTTCCACTAGGTGTGGGGTCATAGAGATGATCATATTCCTTGTGAAATATCATAAGACGAAGAATATATTGATCTCCTTGAGAAATTAAATGTTACAACAGTTGAAATGTCCAATAATATTATTGTTTCCACTATCACAAAGCCCACAAGCATCAACATGACTTCTTTTTTAAATTGATTGGTTCCATGAATCATATATCATATTTTTATTGATTTAATAATTGATTAGTAATAATTAAATTTATATGCAAAAAATATGTATTAAATTAACAATTATGAGGTGTCCAACAATTATACAGCTTCAGTGGGCCTAATGGTTAAGAACATGTGTTTCTTCTTAAGAGGTTGTAGGTTCAAAACCATAGGGGGTAGAGTATGAATGCCTTTGTATACTTAAATCATCAATTTCAATTCATCAGTAACCATAATTTATAAAATAAATTGAAAATGGCTTAATCAAATAACATATGAAAAGCATTTGGAAGGAGAGGAAAAGCATAAAGGAAAAGAAATGTTAATTTTTCACAAAGATTCTCAACCAAGAATGTTGGTTTCTAAATGTATGAAAAAGCTCAAACATAAGAACCATATGTCACTTCATTGTGTACACTTTTCAAAATACTTAAAATATACATGTAAACTAGGAAGTAAAAAACCAAAAAAAAAATGAAAAAAATCATAATTAAGTGGAGATGGAAAACATAAATAGATAACCTAATAGCCACTGGCATTTTATTCATCAAAACATTATATATTATTTTAATTTCCAGTACATATTTGATCAAAATAGTATTATGGTTGGATAAAAGATAAGTCATTTAGGGAATCGATACACTCCATAAAATGGTTTTATTTTTGGAGGCACCATCCAATGCCATGCTTTATCCCACATAATTATTACTGTTACAACTCCACCAAAGCCAAGTCCTACCCCTAACCCTAATGCAATTAATGAGATATGTTCATCCACACGACTCAACCATCCTTGGTCATCACTGACATTTGGAGAGACTCCATCTCCTTTTTTGGGGGTAGCTTTATTGCATGCTTGTAAAGGATACCCACATAGGCACTTGTTCCTTTGAAATGAAGCCACACTGAAAGTGTCCATCTGCGTTCCTTCAGGGATTCGCCCACACAATTTGTTAAATGATACATCCAGGTATGCCAACATAGTTAATTTAAAGAGTTCTTGAGGAATCTCTCCTCTCAAATTATTTTTAGACAAGTCTAATTGCTCTAGAGTAGATATCTCACTTAGAGATGCAAGAATTTTTCCTTCTAAGTGATTTCTAGATAGATTCAACAACCGCAAGTCACTCAAATTTGCCATGCTTGAGGGAATTTCTCCAATAAAATTATTGCTAGACAAATCCAAAATGGTATTTGTCAGCAACACATATGTTAGAGAATACTCATGACCTTTAATGTTAACTTGCACATCAGTGTAAAATGTACTACTAGTGACCTGGGAAGACGAAGGTATTTGAAATCCTAGGAGTCTTCCTAAATTAAAAGGTATTCTCCCCGTAAAATTATTATTGGATAAATCCAACACCTGTAAGTTAGGAAGATTTGTGATCCAATCAGAAATACCACCCTGAAGGTTATTATAACCCAAACTTAAAACTCGTAATGATTGTAAAGATGCATACTGTTTAGGAAGCTGGCCTATCAATTTATTTTTCCTTAAATCTAGTGCTATAAGTTGGGTGCAATCGGCTAAAGATGATGGAAGATTCCCAGAAAAACTATTAGAATGAGCAGAGAAAACCTCCAAGGAAAATGGAAACACTATGTCTAGGGATCCACTAAGTTTGTTCTGGAACAACTTGACACGATTTAACTGTGTACAATTCTGTAAAGATGTGGGAATATTTCCATTCAACAAGTTTTTGGATAAATCTAATGCATATAGATAGACACATTTGCCAATATTCTCAGGGATGGTTCCACTAAGCTTGTTGTCGAACAACAACAACTTTGTCAGGTTTATGCAATTCCCTATAGATGCAGGAATCCCTCCAATCAAGTTGTTGGATGACAAATCCAACCCCATTAATATCTGCAGCAAGCCCAATTCTCCGGGAATTCTTCCACTCAAATTGTTGGATGACAAATCCAACTCAATTAATTTATGTAGCGAGCCCAATCCTCCTGGAATTCTTCCACTCAAGTTGTTGGATGACACATTCAAATACCATATGCTCTGAAGTGAGCCCAATTCTCCTGGAATTCTTCCATTCAAATTGTTGGATGACAGATCCAACCTCCATAAATTGTACAACAAACCCAATTCTCCTGGAATTCTTCCACTTAAGTTGTTGGATGACAAATCCAAACTCGATAAGAAGGAAAGGTTGCCCAGAGTTGGCGAGAGAGTACCTTCGAGACTTAGTGCAGAAAGGTCTAGGGCAGCGACTCTGCTAGTGTCGTCTTTGCAGGAAACACCATTCCACGAGCATGGGTTCCCCAAAATCTCAGGTGTCCAGACCGATGGATCCGGTGTGATGTCTGTGCAGGAAACACCAGTCCACGAGCATACGTTCGCCGAATTCTCAGCTGTCCAGTTGGACAGCGATCCTCGTGGATCCGATGTGATGGCCTTCTTGAACGACAGAAGCGCCTCCACGTCCCTTTTATCCTCCATTGTTGTGAGGGTGCGTTCTTTTGAAACAAAATGATGATGGGGCTCCCTTAACGAATTGAACGTTGTGGCAGCCACATTGTCCAACGCTGCCAACACTATCAAAAAGCAGACAATGGCTTTATCCATGGCGCTCTCTCTGTGTCCAATGCTTTTCCTATGAATTCACTACATATACATATCCCTTTTATAGCAATTGCAAAGAGTCGTAGAAATTGGTTGGCGTGATGAGTGGGTGAACACAGAGGTGATTTCGGGATTTGATTGTGTGGCAAATGGGTGGAACGCGTGGAATCAAATTCCGTGGAAAATTGGCGTGGAAGATATAATTTCAGGTATTGAGTGGAAGATAAGTCATGGATTTTCAAAATCATTATTTTGCTTTGACGAGTGCATCCCAAAAAATCCCGATGTTTTTGGGTGTCTCCATCCCAACTTAAATTAAACACGGCGGATTAAAAAGAAGTGGAAAATATTAATTTTTAAACGACATCATGATTCATAAAATTAGGAAGGATTTATAAAAGTAGGAAGAATTATTAAATCCTAAAATGTAGGAAGAATTATCAAATCCTAAAATGTAGGAAGAATTTATATCCTAGTTTAAGAATCTGCAATCAATTTATATCCTAGTTTATGAATTTTTAAATGAACACAAGGTGGGTTCGAAATCATGATTTTGATATAACATTAAAAGAAGGTAAATCAATAAATCATTAACCATGATGATTATGGGGCAAATGAGTGGAACGCGTGGAAAATTGACGTGATGAGTGGGGGAACATCGAGGTGCGAAACTCTGGGATTTGATTTGGGGCGGAATTGTGAAAGTCTTTTCGCTTAATTTCAGGTAAATAGGGTCACCTTTCACGTATCATTATTTTGCTTCGATGAGTGCATCCTGATGTTTTTGGGTGTCTCCATCCCAACTTAAACTAAACCTGGCGGATTAAAAAGACGTAGAAAATATATATTAATTTCGCAATTCGACAATATCACGATTTCATAAAATTAGGAAGAATTTTTAAATCAATAAAACATAGTTTTGTTCGAAATCTTGATTTTATTATATAACTTTGAAAAAAAAGGTAAATTTGTAAATTATTGATCCAAGTGGATTTTGGTGGCCACCTGCCAAATCCACTTGGATCCCCACCATTGTTTCTTTTAGCTTTTCAGTTTCCTTAATTGTAGCCCAGTGTACTATTTTCAGCACCTTTTGGGTCCTGAACTTTCGAAGCCATTTTGAGGCCCTAAACGACGTTTTTTGGGAAAACTGTAAGCAACATGGGCTAAAGTTGTAGTTCTCGGATAGATCTTTTTAACAAAATACTGTGTACGTCAAATGGAGATCGTATGCCAAAGTTACGACCTCGGGAAGTTGATGTACCAATTTACCCAAACTGAGCCTACAGTTTCTTTAATCAGTAGATTGAAACTACGATGAATTTTTGCAACCACATTAGTTTATTTAATTAGTTGATTGAAACTACAATGAATTTTTAATGGATTAATAGAATAGGAGAGTTAAAACATTACCATGAAGATGAGACAATTTTGAAGCAATAGCTAGGTATGATAATGATAAAATGTCTAAGATTAACTTGAAGTTGTCTCACACCAATCATACAAAGATTTTTATTAATGGGCTATTTACACGATTGCAAGATAGAAAAATGATTTTTACTCAAAATAATCTTAGTAATAAAAATAAGTTTAGTTGGTTTGAAATATCGACCTTATTCTAACAATGTAGGCTGATTTCTAGACATTATCAAAATCATTATAGATCACAAAAGCAAAAAATCAAGCAAAGATAAGTTTATTGATAGCAAGGAGCACTTAATCAATTGTGGGGAAGATAAGCTTATTGATAGCAAGGAGCATTAAATCGATATAGGGGAACAATTTGTATTTAAAAGATAAAATTGTTTAGGATGTAAAGCAGGTTTAAATTACCATATTGATTGTGACATTGCAAGTTAAAAGAAAGTTGTAAATGGTTGAATTTAGGCGTCTGTGATCCATATAGAGTTTATAGAGAAGAGTTTTCGGTGAAAATCACATCGTAATTCATTTGTCAAAGCATTTCGAACCAACAAGTACGGTTCATCCTCAGGAAATCTTATTTGAAATTTTATATTTGATAAATTTATTAAAATTTATATGGATAATATTTCAAAATCCAAATGATAAAATTGTTTTGTTCTATGAATGTGAGGACTTTTGGATATATACTTCATTTAATAGGTGAAGTTTAAACCTTTTATATTTTTATCCTTTTTCATTGGAATCTACTGATACAATTTTTGGTCATATCATAATTTCATGTTGTCTAAATTGCATTCTTGAATCTATAAATAGATTCACCATTCTAAAATCCCCTTGGGCACTCAGATTATATAAAATCAACAACTAAAATATACAATTCCAACACATTCTAGCGGATTTTTAGGTAAGTTTAACCAAAACAATATGTTGGAAAAAGAGTCAAATTATAGAATACTTAGACTATGATCATTGAATGAATTTAAACGTTCTACTATTCAACACTTTTTTCTAGCAATCTCACCAAAACCCAACTATAGAAGAATGGTTAGAATTACAATTTTACATTATTCTATTTGCATTTTTAATTGCAAAAATGCATTCAATGACGTCAAAAACCCTCATAACCCCAAATTGTGCAATCTAAATGATTGAAAACTATGATTCTAATATTTTGTAACTAGATTTTGCACGAAAATGATTGCAAAAATGTGACCATAAATGGTTGAGTTTGTAGCACGTTTATACTATGTTATACTTCACCTAGTTGGCCACTTTATCAAGTCTCTTCTCACTACATGGGACAACACTGACATGAAATTGAAAGCCATATTTTATAATTATGTTCATGTGTGGCATATAAATATAGTGACCTTGTGACAATGTTTCTCCTTATCAAAGATGGCTAGGATTTTGTTTTAACTACAGGTTTGCGAAAGTTGAGGTTCTAATTTTCTTTACGTACTTTTTCAACATGTCTTGATGCTTTCAAGTACACTTAGCAATGTGTTTGGGAACATATATATTGTTTAGTGATGTGGGGTGTTCTTAGTTGGTTTTGCCTACTCTAACATCTGCCATTAGGGTTCGCATGGGTTTATGGAGGAGAAGTTTTGTCACCATATTCTCATGGTTTGGAGCAATTTAGTTCCTTGTACTTGAGATTTATGTTATATGTAGTGGATTTTTCTTTGAGTTCTGTGTGTAGTGGATCTGTTTGTGTTGGGAGTGTAGGAAAAGGATGATTATGGTTTCTAGTTTATGTTGTGTTGGTTTTTTATGTCCTTTTTGGTAATCCATTCAATCCATCAGATTCAAAACGTTAGTTTATGATGGTGGAGATGTGAATTGTGGTTTTGTGATGGTGGGTGCATTTGACGATTAATGTTATATTTTTATTACTATGGATGCTTCGAGACTTAACTCAAAAGAAATAAACCACATATGTCTAAAATCCATATATATTTTTAATGGTTTTGTCTCTGTGTTTTGCCAAAATTAGAGATCTTTATGTTGGGAATATAGGTTGAGCCTATTTGTGACTGTTGGTTTATGTTGCAATAGTTTTTTGTGTTCTTGTGGTCAACATTCTCCGTTCATTTAATCTTATAAACAAATTTTTACTCTTAATTTGTTTGATAGAGGTGTCTCTCATGGCGTTGTCATGGTGAGTTTCTTAGATTTTCCTACTATGGTTTAGACATTTTTTTTTTTATATCTATGTTGGCTAACTCTACCAATGTTGACATCTTATGTGGGGATTTTCATTCAAGGACATAGTGGTGGGATGACTTGGTTTCCTAGAGGGGAATTTTCATTGTCATATTGTAGTGGTTTCAAAGTAGTTTAATTATGGTGGTGTTTATGGTGGTGGTTGTTCTAGCTTTCTTTTTATGGTTTTGGATTTTGGGGTGGCATATTGTTCTTGGTGTTCCAGTGGGAATTTAGCTTTCATGTGTGGTTCTAGGTGTTTCATATTTGTTCTTTGGTCTTGGAAAAATACAATCTGATGGAGGAGGTTTTGTGTGTTTTATTTGTTATGTGAACAATGATGAGAACTCATCATTTGACTAGATTCAATATTCTTTTCAAAACATTGTTGTAATTGGGTATTTTGAATGTCTCTCTATAAGAGCTTTTATAATTTCAGTTAGTAGCTAGTTGTTACTGGAGATCTTGGTGCATTGTTTCGGATTTTCCTCCTTTTGTTGTGCTCCGTTTATAGTTGGGTTATGGTGGACATGAGTGCCAAGGTTCTTATGTGTGATCATGGTAGGGAAATTTAGTGACTTTGTTGTGATGTTCCTCCCTATTATACATGATCTAATTATTTTTTTAACTATATGAGCACTAAAGGGAAAGGTTTATTCTACTACAAGATTTTATTCACTTTGGCAACATGCTTATGGGGTAGGAAAATACACTAAACATTTTGTGACATTTATCCATGGCCCACTTTAAATCCATTGGTGATGTTTCTTGGCACTTTAAACTACATTTAATGACAATATTGCATGTTTTTATGTTTTTTTCAACATGGGGTCCTCTTCGTTGGTTCCACTCATGCCAAGGTATTATATTGGGATTTGTGTACCATGATGTGGTAAGACATTCTTTGTCTTCTATATTCTGCTATAGGGGCTTGGTGACATTTGACATTTTGTTTACATTTTTGGGTGTTCTAGATATGGAATTTGGTTTTTGGGTTGTATATAGTGGTGGGTTGTGTGCCTATCATAGATAAGTTAGTTAAGTTTGGTATTGTATCTGTTGTTTTAGATTTCCAAGGTTTGGTATTTTTCCTTTAAACTCTTCAAAATATATAGTTTGGCTTGTTTGGTGGTTTGTTATGCAATAGTGTCACAATGGTTATTAATTTACTTGGTGAGCATTATTGTGGTGAATTATGTGAAGGTTTATAATGTACTTTCATTGAATTTTAATATTTTTTCTATTATTTGACGTGCACAATATGGCCACCCAATGTCTCATTTTTCTCTTCTAGTTGTGTTACATTTTAAATACTTAGCTATTATTATGTCCCTAGATAAGATGGTTATCCAAAACAAAATTTATATGTTTACTGGATAACTTTATAATTTTTTTTCTCAAAACATAAATATAACCAAAAATAAAAAAAAATAATAATCCTACACACCAAAGAAATATAATAAATAAAGTAGAATGGTAATAGTTATAATAATACAGCTACTTATTGAATAAACAAGAAAACACAAAATAAGATGGTTTTCTGGGAAAAGAAAAAGTGTGATAGAGGCACAATTACATAATGGAAAGTGGATCCTAGGGATTGGGTTCTCTATTTTGGATGTATTCTTTATAAGAAAGGAGAAGGAGAAAAACATATCATTTATTTTTCTTGGGGAAATTAAGAACAAGGCTAAGGAAAGTTCACGTGGTAGTTGATTAAAGGATTGGGGGTAGTCAGCTACAAAAATATATGGTGCATCTCATCATATGGTTGGGTGGAGAGTTTCCACCCACAAAATTGGTTGTGGTTATTAGGATTATGAAGGTGAAATGGTCCTTGAAATTGTTAGTAAGTTGGTTTCTCATCTCACAAATATGCTTCTACTACTAACTACTCATGTCAATTATAAAATTGGTA
>APFE031634100.1:0-31817 GCA_000404065.3 Pinus taeda
AAACACAAGTTAATATTACTTAACTATAACATTAAAATATTTTATTTATAACCTACATTGTTTTCTTTATTATAATTAATACTTTTGAAATGTTACCCATTAAATTTTTGTTAATAATTAAATGAATTATATATATCTTTCTATTATTTTTAAGGTTGATATTTTTTACTTTAAATTATATCTTTTTAGTTATTAAAATATTTTGTTAAGATTTATATATATTTTATATTGCAATAAATTAATAATATAAATATTCAAATAATTTTTATCTTTTTATAAGAAAACATATTTCAAACTTCCATTACTTTTTAAAATATTAATATATATTTTTTTAAACTCGAAACTATAAATATTATGGAATTTATGATCAAATAAAAAAATAGGTTCACAATTTGTTACAACATGGAAGCAAAAGAATCAAAAACCAAAATCCTAGTTGTGGCATACTACCAACATACTTAATATAATACTGAATATAAGCATTCCTCATATTCTACCATATAACTCATATGCAATGCAAATAACTAGTAAATAATGTGTGTTAACTTTGTATAAAAGAGAATGCAAAAGAAAACATTGAAAATATCAATACTCATTTGCCCTCAGAACCTTTAATACAAGAAAATGGTATACAAGTAGATATACAAGTAACACCAAATACGTACAAGATATATTTTTATATTATAGTCAAGTAAGAACTTACTATCAAAAATAATGTTTATCGAGAGTGAGTTACCTTCTAGTGCCATTAATATTGAAGAAAGTAAGGAAACTAGTAATTTCGTTTAAATACGAAACTTAAGAGAAATTGTATAAGTGTTCTCTAGGTTATAAAACCCCTTTGTTCAAATATTCCCAAATACATGTCGAAATACCATCGTGGAAATTGGAGCATCCATTTTATTTAAATAATAGAATTACACTTTATACACACAACCCACTTTAATGAGACTCATTCCTAACATTTTGAATGCCCTAGGATAGATGTAATACGAAAATAACTAACACCTGTAGTGAATACTATTGAAACAAAAAGAACCTCGACATAGTTGGCCGACCTCAGAACCACACGAATAGGGAAGCTCTTACAATTTCGCTTTATTTGTGCCTTGGTAATGTAAAATTGCATACTAGTAAAAAATAAGCATGACTTCTCATCAAAGAAAACTAAACTATGTACAAAAGAACGAGCATGTGCGTAAAGGTAAGCAATTATTTTGTTACCTGGGATGTAGATGAACGCATCTTGTCCAAACATCCTTAGCACCAAAATAGAAAGAAGAAATGAGTTCAATAACTTTCGCGCCAAATATATATGTAGGCACGAAAAAAAAAATTGAAAATTAGAGCCACACTGAATTAATTACAACAGGTTATTATTCAACGAAAACAACTCAGTAAAATTGTTGAGTACACTATGTTGCATGAAAAAGGTTGTGATGCAGGAGAATCAAGAGCTTTTTCTCCATCTGTAAATATGGGGTGTGATAATGTTAATTTGTAAATATGGGGTGTGATAATGTTAATTTGTAAATATGGGGTGTGATGATTTTTAATATTTTATTAATTAATTTGAATTAAATAGGAGAAGGTGAGGATTTATGTAAATATCCTTTTATTAATAAAAGGATATGAGGAAATTTAATGAATTGAACGATTTTAGGGATAAAAACCTATCCTTTAGGGATGTTGAGAAATTTAGGGGTTTGTTGAGGATTTTAAGAGATTGAGCATTTAATTAAATGATTTTTTTAAATTGTATAAATAAGAGCGCTTTTTGTGAGAAAAAGACATTAGGGAGGAGAGATTGAGAGTAGGTTTGTGTAGCAAGGCTTTAAGGCTTCAGCAGTTTGTGAAAGGGCCAGCGATGTGTATATCTGGTCATGAACGTAAATCTCTTGTGAATGTTTATGGTTAATTCAGTTCTGTACAAGCATGTGTGTGTTTAATTTGAATGAGGCGCTCATGGTTCTATTTTTCTAATGCGAAGCTGTGTGTATTGATTATAGAAATTGATTCCTTCCTTTTTATGTTCTTACAGGCCTGAATTCCGGTTGCCTATATTTGTTTACATATGGTTTGATGTCGTAATTGTTTCGGGAATCTCCATTCGATGGTTTCACCGAAGGGAAACAAATCAAGGATCATAAGACCCAACCTCATGGTGATAATGTATGCAGTGGAGTTCTCTGCTCATTGAAATATTCAAGCATCCCCTTCTGGTTGGATAAGAATCGATTCTATGTAATAATGTTATGTATATCCAGACCGGTTGTATTCTACAATCAACGCGATTACAATCAACGCATCTGCGTTGACCTTTGAAGGCCACATGTAGTTATAAATGTGAATATGAATTACCTATACGCGTTGACAAAGACAACAGCTGAAGTAAAAGGGTGTGCGACAATATGTTATTTAACAATTTAAAAGTGCTGATCGGAGTCTGAGAACCGCATGGCGCGGATTATATTTTGTGGATCCACAGATTGAAGGGAAGGATCGCTGGTTGAACATGTATATAGTGATCAGATCTACTTCTGTGCAAATAATTGAGCTATCGACGAGTTTGTATTCTCTACGCATATATATGTTGGATGCTCATGTTTAAATCCATTTGAATGTGTCACTGTAGCTTATTAAAACTTCACTATATATTTGTATTGTTTATCTCCAGTTTAAAGACTAGAGTAGATATCTCTGTTGTCGGCGTATTGTGTGCATAACCATTGGAAAAATCCTTAATTATATACTGCTGTGTGGTTAATTACCGAGGAGGCGACATTGAGAAAGAAGGTTCTATAAACCTATTAAGCCGGTGCTTGATTATAAGACATGACTATTGTATATACATGGCCGCGTCTGCGTAAGGAGGAGGCGTAGTAATCCTTGGAGATGGTAATGTATGCGGGTGAGCATGTGTAACAGTGTTCTTTCCTTGGAGCAGTTTGCGAAGGCGAGGCTCTGTTTTGTTTTCCTGAACTTTATGAATGCAATTATGTTGTGTGTAAATCTTGATACAGTAGGATTTGGGGTTTAAAGTCGATCTAAGATTATATTACTTTCTGTGGTGTTATGGAGTGAAACTTGAGTTTAATAAGAGTTGATTAAAATGATTTCCCAAGTCAAAGCGACACTTACTTGGCAGTAGATGACAAAAGGGATTTGTTTGAAGAGAACTATGCAGAGTTTCGCAAATGGGCAGATGTAACTTCTCATAAATATGGATTTTTGACAGTGGTATGTGAGAGGCATTGCAAGCGTCTTGGATCCGCTCTCAAGGTATGAAATGATCTTATTCAAGATGATTCTAGGCCCCCAGAGAAAAATATTTATGACTTACGACTGTCCTTGATTGAGGAGATTGGTTGGACTCATCTAGTATCATACGAGAAAGTGGGGATTCTCGTTAGCTTTTCATCAGATTATCCTCTATTTTAATGCGTGTGCTCTTTCTTTATTCTTGCTAATACTAAGTTAGTAAAAGCTCATCTTGGTTGGAAAGAGACCAGTCGGATATATACCACCACAATAGTGTTCTGGCAAGAAGATTGTTCCGTTATACAAATGGATGCATATAATTTTGGTCAGAGAAGTCAAATTATGGCAGAATCTAATCCGTCGGTTACCTTGTCCATGAAAGGGAGTATATATCTTTAAACGAGCGACATTAAAAACTTACAATGTTGTTTGTTGAAATTGCCTAGAATTGAGCTTTATTTGGACAGAGATTTGAGATGCATTTCTTATATGCATGGTAGTGTTTGTAGATTCTGGGCTTTGACGGGTTATGGTCATCATTTTTGGTATCAGAGCCTGGCTCTGTTGAAATGTTTATTTTATGAATGATGTCAATAAGGTTTTCTTGTTGAATTGGAATATATTTTCGAATGTGTAAAGTAGCAGATTTGCTAAAACAAAAGTTGCAGGAGTGTGAGATTCTGAAGGTAGTTGAAGAGTTTGAAGACACATGGTGACAGCTAGTGGGAAGAACGGTCCATTTAAAAGTACAGGCAAACGAAAAGACAAGATCAGACTGAGATCTTGAAGGTAAGGTGATCTGGGTTTATTTGAATTTGAAGATTGTAGTCTTTGCATTAAAGCAGAAGTATTTTTGCAAAAAGGAAAATCCATAGAAGACATGTTTAAAATTACTAACAGAAAACTGGTGAAAGCATAGGTGTGGCAGAACCTTGAGGAAATCCAATAGAGATTGGATAAGGAAGATAGTTGTGAACATGCAGATAAGTTGAAGCCAGGAAGAGCAAAGAAAAGTGCTCAAAGGAGGTTCTGGAGATAGAGAACCAATTTCTTGCCAAAAGACCGAGTAAGGAGGGCTTGGTGAGGTAAGTGGCGGCAAGATAGGACTTGCTGCTGAAGAGGCTTTAGTACAACTCATAGAGATGGAAAAGATGATGACTAGTGACAATCGTCACAAAGGTTCTGAAATAAACCACAACAGAGGACAAAAGGAGAAGGATGTCAAGGCAATTGGCATACAGAGACAATTAAGCAAAGAGGAATATGAGAGGGAGGAGGCTGAGATAGCAATTCAGCTTGAGGTGTTAATGGAGATGTTGCAAAGAAATGAGGAAAACCATAAGCGTGGTTATGTCATGAGAAAGAGGTTGAGGTGGCAGAGACTACAAGAGAAGTGGAATCATCAGGTAAATTTGCAGTTGATAAAGGAACTAAGGGAACTTGAACAGGTTATAGATGCGAGGCAGAGGATAGAGAAGCTCAAAATAGTTGAGCTACAACAGAAGCAAGATGTTGAAGTTTCGATATGTTACCCAGAGAGTGGACCATTACTTTTTGAAAGTGATGAAGAGCTAGAGGAGTTGAATCATATGAATGATTCAAAGCAGCCCAAAGATTTGATGACTGAAGCATCAAACAAGATCGTAAGGTCTTGTGATTTTAAAACTAATGATTTGTGTGTGATTTTAGGTTTGGAAGAAGTTGCAAGTGATGAGAAAAGGAATGTTGCAGAGGGAAAAGATGATTGGGAGGCCGCAAAATTCATATTGAAAGCTAGAGCAACATTTGAGGGATGGAAATAATGTGAGGGATGGAAACATGTGAAGGATGGAAACAATCAGCAAACAGAGGACATATTGGACAAAGAAATTGAGTTGATAAGGAGGTTAATGGTAAAACCATCCGAGAGAAAGACAACCGAAAGAAAGAAAAGGAATGGCAACAAGAGAATGACAATGAAGGATTGCAAGAGCAGAGCAGGTGGAGCACTACAACACAAAATATGGAAACCTCGAAGAGAATAGCAGATGAAAAGAGCAGTGAAGCAATCGACAAACACGAAAGGATTACAAAATAAAATTTGGGATCTAGGAGGAGACTTATGACCAGGTGGTCATGAATTTTTTTTTGCATGGGGAGTCTGATGCAGGAGCATCAAGACCTTTTTCTCAATCTGTAAATATGGGGTGTGATAATGTTAATTTGTAAATATGGGGTGTGATGATTTTTAATATTTTATTAGTTAATTTGAATTAAATAGGAGAAGGTGAAGATTTTTGTAAATATCATTTTATTAATAAAAGGATATGAGGAAATTTAATGAATTAAAGGATTTTAGGGATAAAAACCTATTTTTTAGGGATGTTGAGAAATTTAGGGGTTTGTTGAGGATTTTAAGAGATTGAGCATTTAATTAAATGATTTTTTTAATTGTATAAATAAGAGGGCTTTTTGTGAGAAAAAGACATTAGGGAGGAGAGATTGAGAGTAGGTTTGTGCAGCAAGGCTGTAACCCTTCAGCAGTCTGTAAAAGGGCCATCGATGTGTATATCTGGCCATGAACGTAAAGCTCTTGTGAATGTTTATGCTTAATTCAGTTCTGTACAAGCATGTGTGTGTTTAATTTGAATGAGGCGCTCATGGTTCTATTTTTCTAATGCATAGCTGCTGTGTGTATTGATTATAGAAATCAATTCCTTTATTTTTATGTTCTTACAGGCTTGAATTCTGGTTGCCTATATTTGTTTACATATGGTTTGATTTCGTAATTATTCTGGGAATCTCCATTCGATGGTTTCAGCGAAGGGAAACAAATCAAGGATCATAAGACCCAACCTCATGGTGATAATGTATGCGGCGGAGTTCTCTGCTCGTTGAAATATTCAAGCATACGCTTCTGGTTGGATAAGAATCGATTCTATGTAATAATGTTATGTATATCCAGACCGGTTGTATTCTACAATCAACGCGATTACAATCAACACATCTGCGTTGACCTTTGAAGGCCGCATGTAGTTATAAATGTGAATATGAATTACCTATACGCGTTGACAAAGACAGCAGCTGAAGTAAAAGGGTGTGAGAAAGTATGTTATTTAATAATTTAAAAGTTTTGATCGTAGTCTGAGAACCGCATGGCGGATTATATTATGTGGATCCACAGATTGAAGGGAAGGATCGCTGGTTGAACATGTATATAGTGATCAGATCGACTTCTGTGCAAATAATTGAGCTATCGACGAGTTTGTATTCTCTGCGTATATATATGTTGGATGCTCATGTTTAAATCCATTTGAATGTGTCGCTGTAGCTTATTAAAACTTCACTATATATTTGTATTGTTTATCTCCAGTTTAAAGAGGAGAGTAGATATCTCTGTTGTCGGCATATTGTGTGCATAAGCATTGGAAAAATCCTTAATTATATACTGTTGTGTGGTTAATTACCGAGGAGGCGACATTGGGAAAGAAGGTTCTATAAACCTGTTATGCCGGTGCTTGATTATAAGACATGACTGTTGTATATACATGGCCGCGTCTCCGTAAGGAGGAGGCGTAGTAATCCTTGGAGATGGCAATATATGCGGGTGAGCGTGTGTAATAGTGTTCTTTCCTTGGAGCAGTTTGCCAAGGTGAAGCTCTGTTTTGTTTTCCTGAACTTTATGAATGCAATTATGTTGTGTGTAAATCTTGATACAGTAGGATTTGGGGTTTAAAGTTGATCTAATTTTATATTACTTTCTGTGATGTTATGGAGTGAAACTTGAGTTTAATAAGAGTCGATTAAAATGATTTCCCAAGTCAAAGCGACACTACCTTGGCAGTAGATGACAAAAGGGATTTGTTTGAAGAGAATTATGCAAAGTTTCGCAAATGGGCATATGTAACTTCTCATAAATATGGCTTGTTGACAGTGGTACGTGAGAGCCATTGCAAGCGTCTTGGATCCGCTCTCAAGGTATGAAATGATATTATTCAAGATGATACTAGGCCCCGAGAGAAAAAGCTTTATGACTTACGGCTGTCCTTGATTGAGAAGATTGGTTCGACTCATCTAGTATCATACGAGAAAGTGGGGATTCTGGTTAGCTTTCCGTCAGATTATCCTCTATTTTAATGCAGGTGCTCTTTCTTTATTCTTGCTAATACTAAGTTAGTAAAAGCTCATCTTGGTTGGAAAGAGACCAGTCGAATATATACCACCACAATAGTGTTCTGGCAAGAAGATTGTTTCGCTATACAAATGGATGCATATAATTTTGGTCAGAGAAGTCAAATTGTGGTAGAATCTAATCCGTCGGTTACCTTGTCCATGAAAGGGAGTATATATATTTAAATGAGTGAGATTAAAAACTTACAATACTGTTTGTTGAAATTGCCTAGAATTGAGCTTTATTTGGACGTAGATTTGAGATGCATTTCTTATATGCATGGTAGTGTTTGTAGATTCTGGGCTTTGACGAGTTATGGTCATCAGGTTGGTGTAATATTCCTTTTGTAAATAACCAAATAACTCATTGTAAAATCAAAGAGTTACAAATGAGTTACAAACCGATTCGTGATATTCCGAAACTGATTGAGGGAAATCAAGAAAGGGATCTTGGTGAAAAGGAAACGCTTCTTGGATGGTAGGGGATTGTGAACCTTTTTTTCATGGTGTTACCTTTGTGAGCTTTCATTTTTCCATATCGATTCCTTCTACATAAATTCAGACACACCATAATATTCCTTTGGATTGGGGAGTTCCTGCAACATTACCGCGTCACAATGAGTAAGGATCATAGTTCCCTTGCCCGAGCAGAGAAGGTGAGAGGGCAGATGCCCAAGGTTGCCAAACGAGACAAGAAGAAGCTTGGAGGCCACGCTCACAAGTGAATGCAATACAACTGTTGGTTTGATACCGCAGTGGTTACTTTCGGAAAGATGAGAGGCCAAACTCCTCGGAGAAGTAAATGACTAGACAGATGGGGAAATGGTTGCGAGAAAGATGTCATTACCCTCTTCATCTCTCCCTCATGTCCCTTCCAGTTACCCTACTTCCTTTGATTCATTATGCTTGTCGGCTGACCTTAAATGATGGCAGAAGCCTGCTTGTGATGAGACTGGGCTTTACTGCTAAATAAATCATACACAGAATAGTTGTTTGATCCTATTGCGAGGTGGATTTGCAGGTTTTGCGTTGCAGCCAATGTTGAGTTTCTCATTATAGAGAGCTAGCAACTCTTTTGAGATTATTATTTGACTATAATGATCTAGTAACTCTTTTGAGATTATTATTTGACTATAATGATGTATAAACCGTTGCAAGAGAGACAGAAGCATGAGGGAGATGAGGACTAGCCAATATATTTTAAGAGAGAACCCAGTGGACTTTAAAACAAAATTAAGTCAAAAATCTACACAAACCCTTGTTGGGTTCTTCTCTTGGCTACTCCAAATTGTTTCCAGTGTCTCTGGTGGGTTCGTCTTCTAGAATAGTGGTGATGGAGACAAGGAGGCTGCTATGAATAAGATAAGTAACTTTCTCACTTTCTTGGAGAAAAAATATATGTTTGTTTTATTTGGGTATTTTACTAAGCAATTTTTACCAAATATAGATAATATATGCATAATAGTATGCAGTAAAATATTAAAGATTTTACATGTTTCCTTGGTGAAGAAAACATGTTAATGCATGCAGTTAAAGATTTAATTATTTTATATGTATTCTTAGTGAAGAAAACATGTTAACCCATGCATTTAAAGATTGAATATTTTATATGTTTTCTTGGTGAAGAGAAAATGTTAATGCATGCGGTTAAAGATTGAAAATTATTCTATTGAATTTCTTGTAAATAATGATAATCGATGTTAACATTCTTGGAAATATTAATCTCTTGAAAAGATTGTCTTTCTAGATGACATGGATCGAATTCTTGATTTTGGTGCATAAAAGGTTAAGTTAACCTTGTTATTGCTTCTAGATTCTTTAAGCGTAAATATGGATATCTATAATAATTTCTTGAAAGGAAAAGCATGAGAAACTTACTTATAGGAAGATAGAGAAATGGGGTTATGATAACTTCCTTTAAGAAAGAAGTAAGTAATTTTTTACATGAAATGATGGTAGAGTTCTAGAGAAGGAAATATGCATTGCATATATTGAAGAAGGGCCATAATATAAGCTATTGGATACTCAAAAAATAGTCATTGTGTTATGGAGATGTGTTCCTTGTAAGTTAAAGAAACTATGGTTAATTTTTTGGAAAATAATTGTGGAAGGAACGCATGTGCAAAGGCGTAGAAACAATAGTTTATTACTTGTATGTAAACATAACTAATGTGTTATATGTTTTAAAGGGAAACATGGACTTGTAAAACTAATGGTTAGATATCTTAAAGAGAAATATTCATTACTGTGAATAAGCATTGTGAAAAGTAGAACAAGAATTTACTTGAATATATGTAGTAGTTAATTAGTATGTTATGCTCGCTCATGGACATGAGTAGATGTTAAAAGATCACTTTTAGAGGTTGTTTATTGATTGATTAATAATGTATCTAATATTGTTGCCAAAGCTTGTTGACAACTACATTGACAGGAAATGATGGGAGTTGGTGCCAAAGGAAAGTGATGTTTAACTTTGTGGCAGGAAGAGGATTAATTTTCCATTGCTAGAACGATCATGCCACAAGGAATGTTGCATGTGGCAGTATGTAAGAAAAGGGTTTCATGGAAATTGTATTAGCTTTTAGCTAGTTACGTGACAACTTAATGATAATTTATTGTAATGATTTTATAACAATGGTTAAGGGATGAAATCTCTTATAAGCCATTGAGATAGGGGTGGAGACCCTCACGAGATTTTAATAATAAGATTAAACGTTTGCTGGTTTTCACCCTACGGGGTTTCGAGGGTATATTGGCGTTCAATAGTGTGATTGCCTTTTTTTTTATTTGATGATGATGAATCCTTGATGTTGATGGTTCTTTATTTGATGGCCAAACCATAATGTCCAAGTATGAGATTAATTAATATGGTGAAGGAATTCATGAAATGGATGCAATGATTCATGAGATAGTTTATGTTATTACACTACCACAGTGGTGGTTAATGGTTATACAAATTAATGTCTTCTATTGCAATTTACTTAATGTACTAATGAATATTATATCTAATGGATAATGAGGAATTGTGGAGTTGTGAATCTGATAATTACTTGCGGGTAATTTGTATAAAAAAATTCTAACTCCCTACTTTTACATGTGAGGTTACCGGGGTTCATTAGAATTTGTATCAGAGCTAAAGGTTGCATCACAGGCACCTTTGAGAATTGGTAAGCAGGAAAGAAATTTAGGTACGCCACCAATGGGCATTAATTCAGGTATGAGTTTAACCATTCACATATTGATTTATGTAGTACACTACTTTCGGCATGATATGTGTGATTCATGTTTATAACTGCTTTGAGTAGTAAGTAATAAAGTTGTTGCATAACTATGTTCATGACATTGAATTCTTGATGAGGATAAAAGATAATAAAACTTTTCTCACACTTATGAACAATATTGAACGCTCATTACACCTATGAACAATACTAAGGAAGTGACAATCAACTACCAACTTTTGATTTTCAAATATGGAAATAACAAAGATGCATTCATTGAACATGATTGAAGTTACAATGAACGAAATTTAATGAGTCAATCCATGAATATAAATTATGGGGAACATCCTTGAATAGGATGACAAATTGTTTTAAAAGGACATTAGAATAACCCCTTTAGGTATTCAAAATATACAAAGAGTCAAGTAGTGAGACTTGATTGTAATAACTAATTTTTGATTCAGTCTTGTCATAGATGCATGAAGATGATTGGTATTTGAGATTGGTTAGTGTTGAATGATTAACCAATAGAACTTATATGCATTAATTGCATTGGATTAAAGATTGTTACAATTCGTAAACAAGTGATGGTTTGAATGGTGTCACATGCGTGGAATGTGTGTATGATGATTCTTACTCTCTCTATGCTATAGTTCGAGTTGTTTATGAGAAGAGTTCTTAATTTTATTCACCATGAATGTTTGATGCATTGTATATGCTTATGTATTAAGAGATTTAATGATGTTTCCCTCTAATTCTTTGAGATTCACTAGCATGGTATGATTTTTATGTTAATTATTACTTGTTGTGAGATAAATATCATTTGAGCCTCTATTTAATGATGGTTGAATTTATCTCTACTATGGGAATGATGGATTTCTTACGCATGTTGCATTCCAGTGTGAAGTTACTTGTAGAAGCATATCGAGTCGGTAACATTTCCAGGACCCATTCAAGGTAGGATTACAAGTGACAATCATCCATAAATAGACTACATGTGTTAATGTAGTTGTGTGTAAACTCTAACTACCTTCCCCAACTATAGATTCTTCCAAAGGAAAAGGAAGCAAGGGGAAGGAAAAAAATCGTGCTGTAGGGATAGACGGGTAAGGGAAAAGGAATCACTAAGTCTGGTGATGACCAGATAGTGCAGACTTTGAGTGCTAGAATCTTGTAGAAGATTCTAAGTCTGGTGATGACTAGATAGCACTTGAGTTGCATGTGAGTATTGCTTTGACCATGCTTAAGGAGTTGGAAAATGATAACTATAGTGTGTTGATGTTAATGATTTTCGTCATGTCTCCTTGAAGTCATTATTCTGAAAATGTCACATAGTAGTGTTAAGATAGTTGTTGCATCTAACATAAAATGGTAACTCTGGTGCATGTGTGACACTTAGGGGTTCGTGCTTCTAATTGCATAAGTAGAGGAATCACTCCAATAAGCGTAGTCTAATTAGTTAGTTATGCATGTAGAACAAAGGGTTGGTAAGAACACCTTGATTATGCTTAATTATAGTAATGATGCATGGCCAATGTTGGCCATTGTAAATGTAAGATAATACTCCATTAATGACGGTGTGGATTAAGACAATAGACTATGGGAAATTGTAAATGTTTAGATTGTTAACTCAAATATTGCTAACATTTATACATTAATGAATATTTGCATATGCTTTTATACATGACAATATTGTATTCACAATTTTTTTTTGAAATTGAATACTTGTTAACTCATGCATATTTACAACTAACATTGCTGATGGGATTAAGTAGCGGTAGCTTAATGGCAACAAGAAAACTCGTCACGTAAATTGCTGCAATGTGAAGTGCAATCATAAATGAGAAATTCTAATGTTATATGATATGCATGATTATGTTATTTGGAAAATCAGGATGCATACAATATGTATGATAGATATGTTTCCCATCAATCTAGATGTTGTGCACCCATGATGAGGGTTGAGCGTAAATGCATGGTGTGCATGCATGTTTATTTTGTTAATGATAATGTTCATATGGTTCATTATGTAAATTACTTTGGGAAAGAGTAATAAAAATGAAATTTAACATGCCAGACAGTTGCATATAGTTGGGAAAGGCTATAAGGCCTTGGGTTGATTGCAGTTGCTTGCCCGAAGGGGTTGATGGTACTTGCCTACTCGGATTGAATGACTTGGGTTGATGACAGTTACCTGTCCGGAGGGGTTGATGGTACTTGTCTGCCCAGATTGAATGCTTTCGATTGATGGCGGTTACCTGCTGAGAGGGGCTGATGGTACATGTTTGCACGGGACGCTGTCAGAGGAATAGGTAGCACGATGCCAAGAGGAATCCTATATTGGACCCTATGTGGTCATTTGAATTCTTGAGCTGGTTGGCTAGTGGAATTCCATGTCAGACCTCGTAAGGTCTCTATCAAAGAAATTGTCTCGATGTGAAAATGAATCGATCTAGTTGTGGAAACCAATTCCCATGGGTTGGGAATTCTTTAGCCTGTTGTGGTTCTCATAGCTAAAGAAATTAACTAATCATATATATGTTATGTTAAAAATGAATTCTATATATAGTTGTGTAAAATATGTTATGCACATTTAACAAGAAATAAGTTTAGTACTCAATAAGGAGTTATTGGAAATTTTAATTCCTTTATTGTATAACTAATCTTAATAACGTCTTAGTAGAGGCTAAGAGAATTTTTACTTGATGCAATGATTGACTGTTTTGATGATTAGAGAGCTAGGTGCTATTTTGGTACTTTTAGGAGTACTCTTTGGATGTCTTTAGTGAGAATTAATTCAGTGTGCTTGTGGAGCAGTGAAGAGCTCTTTAATTTACTTGTAAAAGTACTGTGATTTAAAAATCATCTAATATTGCACAATTTATTGATAGTTAAAAGTATTTCATTTGACTCAAAATATTGTGACTAATGCAATTGAATTTGTTAGTCATACATTACCGGTTACTTACCATGAGGGGTTGATGGGTTGTTCAATTACTATTAAAATGCTTGCATGAAAGTTCTCATGATTTTCAAGAGTAATTGGTAAGTAATGGTAAGTTGATATAGAGTTTTGTTTTTGAATTTGAATAAGGGCCAAGTGATGGCAATTAGAACTTGCATATGTTTGCAGTTATAAATCCTTATAACTAATGATCTTTCTTATGTTATAACATTACTATTTTGTTTATTGTCATTTCTTGGAATGAAATATCTTATTTTAAAGAGCAAGGATAAATTTTTGTGTGGTTTAGATGTTTATATCATGAGTAAGATCTACTGTTCCAGTGAGAGATGAACATCGAGGACGGTGTTCTTGTTAAGGGAGGGAGTATATAATATTCCTCTCGTAAATAACCAAATAACTCATTGTAAAATCAAAGAGTTACAAATCAGTTACAAACTGATTCATGATATTCAGAAATTGATTAAGGGAAATCAAGAAAGGGATCTTGGTAAAAAGGAAGCACTTATCGGATGGTAGGGGTTTGTGCAATATTTTTTTATGGTGTTACCTCTGTGAGCTTTCATTTTTCCATATCGATTCCTTTTACATAAATTGAGACACACCACGATATTCCATTGGATTGGGGAGTTCTTGCAACATTACCACATCACAATGAGTAAGGTTCATGGTTCCCTTGCTCGAGCGGAGAAGTTGAGAGGGAAGATTCCCAAGGTGACCAAACGAGACAAGAAGAAGAAGGCTAGAGGCTGCACTCACAAGCGAATGCAATACAACTGTTGGTTTTTTACCGTAGTGGTTACTTTTGGAAAGATGAGAGGCCAAACTACTCAGAGAATTAAATGACTAGACAGATGGGAAACTGGTTGCGAGAAAGATGCCATTACCGTCCATGTCTCTCCCTCGTCTCCCTCCTAGTTACCCTACTTCCTTCGATTCGTTATGCTTGCCGACTCACCTGAAATGATGGCAGAAGCCTGCTTGTGACGAGACTGGGCTTTAGTGCTAAATAAAGCATAGAGGGAATAGCCACTCGATCCTATTATGAGGTGGATTTCCAGGTTTTGCGTTGGAGCCAACGTCCAGTTTGTGATTATAGAGAGCTAGCAACTCTTTTGAGATTATTATTTAACTATAATGATGTATAGACCGCTGCACGAGAGACAGAAGTATGAGGCAGATGTGGACTGCCCAATATATTTTAAGAGAGGAGTTAACGGACATTAAAACGAAATTCAGACTAAAAAATCTACTTAAACCCTTGTTGGGTTCTTCTCTTGGCTACTCCAAATCGTTTCCAGTGTCTCTGGCGGGTTCGGCTTCCAGAACAGAGGTGATGGAGACAAGGAGGCTGCCATGAATAACATAAGTAACTTGCTCACTTTCTTGAAGAAAAAATATATGTTTTTTTTATTTGGGTATTTTATCAAGCATTTCTTACCAAATATAGATAATATATGCATAATAGTATGCAATAAAAGATTAAATATTTTACATGTTTCCTTGGTGAAGAAAACATGTTAATGCATGTAGTTAAAGATTCAATTATTTTATAAGTATTCTTGGTGAACAAAATATGTTAATGTATGCACTTAAATATTGAATATTTCATATGTTTTCTTGGTGAAGAAACCATGTTAATGCATGCGGTAAAAGATGATTATTTTATATGTTTTCTTGGTAAAGAAAATATGCCGATGAATGCGGTAAAAGATTGAATACTTTATAAGTTTTCATGGTAGAGAAAGTATTATGTTGACTTTCTTGTAAATAATGATAATCGAAGAAGGGATATAAGTTAAGATATTGGATACTCAAAGAATAGTCATTGTGTTATCGAGATGTGTTCTTTGTATGTTAAAGAAACTATGTTAATTTCTTGGAAAATAACTATGTGGAAGGCACGCATGTGCAAAGGCGCGAAAACAATAGTTATTACTTGTATGTAAACATAACTGATGTGTTATATGTTTTAAAGGGAAACATGGACTTTTAAACTAATGGTTAGATCTCTAGAAATATGAATTAGTGTGTATAAGCATTGTGAAAAGTAGAACAATAATTTACTTAAATATATGTAGTAGTTAATTAGTATGTTATGCTTGCTCGTGCAGATGAGTAGATGTTAAAAGATCACTTTTAGATGTTTCTTATTGATTGATTAATAATGTATCTAATATTGTTGCCAAAGCTTGTTGATAACTACATTAACAGGAAATGATGGCAGTTGGTGCCAAAGGAAAGTGATGTTTAACATTGTGGTAGGAAAAGGATTAATCGCCCATTGCTAGAGCAATCATGCCACAAGGAATGTTGCATGTGGCAGTATGTAGGAAAAGGGTTTCATGGAAAATGTATTAGCTTTTAGCTAGTTATGTGACAACTTAAAGATAATTCATTGTAATGATTTTATAAAAATGGTTAAGGGATGTAATCCCTTATAAGCCATTGAGTGAGGGGTGAAAACCTTCACGAGCGTTTAGTAAATGGATTAAATGTTTGCTGGTTTTCACCCTACGGGGTTTCCAAGGTATATTGGTGTTCAATGGTGTGATTTCCTTCTGTGTGAGTTGATGATGATGAATCGTTGATGTTGATGGTTCTTTATTTGATGGCCTAACCATAATGTCCAAGTATGAGATTAATTAATATGGTGAAGGAATTAATGAAATGGATGCAAGGATTCATGAGACAGTTTATGTTATTACACTACCACAGTGGTCGTTAATAGTTATACAACTTACTGTCTTCTATTGCAATTTACTTAACGTACTAATGAATATTATATCCAATGGATAATGAGGAATTTTGGAGTTGTGAATTTGATAATTAGTTGTGGGTAATTTGTATAAAAAAATTCTAACTCCCTACTTTTACATGTGAGGTTACCGGGGTTCATTACAGTTGGTGCCCCACCATGGCAACAATATAATTGGGTTTGTTTCTCACTATGAGGAATTGGAACAAAACAATGAATTTCTATTTTTCCTTAGAAGCAAGTATGAAACTACTACCGTAATCTGGGAAAGGAATAGTGGGAAAATGAGGAGAAAATATCGTAAAGTGAATGGGAGAGGATGCACTATATTTTTGGAAACACCCAAATTAAAACCAATAATTTCTATAGGCGAAGCTCCAAATTGTTAAGCCAAGGTAAAAATTATGTTATGTACCAAAGTAGAAGTCCAAAGAGTACCTCCATTCATTTAAGCTTAGGAAGCGTGAATTCCACTGGAACAAGAAAGGTAAATCTCAGAAACCCAACGTGAACCCCACTAAAAAAAAACAGAGAAACTAGTCAAACCCAGGTGGAAGGGGTAAAATAAGGAGAAGAAAAAAATACAACGAGAGTACTAGCTAGAGTAGGGTACCAACTAACACATTTCACAAATTTAAAGAATCGATGTGGATATAAATTCATAATTTCTACTTGAATATGTGGTGCGATGGTTTCGGTGAGTGTGAAGTGCTGGAACATTATCTCTCTAGGTGGTAGGGAAGTGGATATCATCTGTAATACATCACAATTGCAAAGAATCCCTTCTTCCCTATAATAGTTCTCTACAATGTGACAAGGACGGAATAGAGAGAAAGGAGCTTTAGGAAAACAAATTTACGGTTAGATGGAAACCCCGAAAATGACCTTCACCTTTCGATGCAAACTAGGCCACCGTCACTGTTGATCAGAACCATGAGTGGGCGAATGTGAACACCATGCGAATTCCAGTGATGGAGCTAGTCAAAAATCACCACCCGTGCCATAATATTGTTATAAATACAATTTAAAAATTAAATGACTTAATATATAACATTATTTCTTTCATATTCAAACGAGTTCTAGGTAGGATGAAGTTAAATAGGTGAATGACCAATACATTATACAACAATACAATTCAAAATAACCCATAACACAAATAAAAAATCATTGTAATAAATTTGTCATTTAGTTAGTCATTAGGCCATGGAAACGCATGATCATGATACCACATATGGATTTCTTTCCACTAGTCACAGACCATAAAGGAATTAATACAACACCATTTCCATTTCACAAACTATTCTATGTGATAGGTATAGGTCAAATTAAAAGAAACAAACAAAAAAATATTGCGGACAATGGGGACATCACAATATTAGGGTGAATGGTTTTGTATGGTTGAAGCAATGAAAGACAAAGGCCTATTCTGGGAATTCAACTCTCAAGGAAAATAAGCTATTCGATTGAGCACTTGGGAAGGAAGTTGCACATGCCTCTATTTTGAGTACATTGTTTGATTGTATTACATTTACATTAAGACGTATTTGTGGCTCAAATTCGTCTATGGTTAGATCACATAACATATCACATCTATTTTCATATATGTTCTTCTTTCATATGTGCTAAGGACTTATGGTGTTTCCTTTATAACATCTAGTACAAATGCTAGTTTTAAATCTCTCATTAGTCGATTTTAAGGAACAAAATTATTTTTATAAATATTACTAAATTTATTGTAAAGAATTATTTTATTGTATTATTAAAAGCTCCACATGGTATGTACTTAGTATGAAGTATAACTTTGATTTTAGAGCATCTTAGTTTTTGTTTTTATATCATTCATCCAAAATATAAAATATTTTATTAAATCATATAAAACAAGTAATAAAATGAAAAGAAAGGAAAAGGGTGTGAAAAGGAAATGAATCTTATAAAAAAAAAAAAAAAATTCGAGAAAATATAATTGACAATCATAAATATTTTGAAAATGTTTGAGTTCCAATAATAAATAGATAAATAAACTTAAATAAATTTATATGTTTGAGTAGTTATTTTTTGCTTTTCTTGCGATTAGGTGACGGCTAGGACCAATTTTGAATGGTCATTAAAACTTGTAACTTTATATGGTAATCTTACCTGTTGTATTGTAAAATTTATCTTTTAGATGCCAGCCAAGAGATTTTTTAATGAAGATGATGATGACTAGGATCATGAAAATGTTAGAGTTCCAAAAAAAGTATTTAAAATTGTAAATTTATGTAAGAATCTTATTGGTTGAGTCGTAAAGTTTATCCTTCCCTTATTATAAAAGGTTTTTTCAAACTTGTAAGTTGACGTAGTAATCCTATGTACTGTGATGTAAAATATAGATGCCGTAAAAAGTAAAAAAAAATAATAATTGTAATTACCAATAAAACATTTTGACTCTTTCGAATTAGATAAAAATAAAAGAAAACAAAATAAAATAAAATAAAAACATAAAATTAATAATGTACGAATCTTATTGGTTGAGTTGTAAAGTTTATCTTTGGGTTATTACTAAAATATTTTTTCAAACTTGTAAGTTGACGTAGTAATCCTATCTAGTGTGATGTAAAATATAGATATTGTAATGTAATGTCTTGTTAAATATTTTGACTCCATCAAATTACATAAAAAAAAAACCTAAAAAAATTAATAATTATAATTAACAATAAAACATTTTGATTTTTTCAAATTATATAAAAATAAATTAAAACAAAACAAAAAAATATAAATTTAATAATTATAACCCATAGTTAAATTAGTCAAAAGCCATTTTAACCCTAAATTTACCTATCATGGGGAGAATCAAACATTTTAATATAAAAAGATGTTTTTAAAGTAAAAAAAAAATTAATCCCCTAAAAACTTGGTAAATGAAAATGTAAGATAAATATAAATTTGCTTATTTATATATCAGTCAAAAACTTTTTAAACTATAATTATGAAAATGATGATAAAACCCTTGAAAATATTAGAATTCTAAGTAAAAATCGTTAAAAGCGGTAAGTCTACGTAGCCAACTTCTCTACTACCCTGTCAAACTTATCCTCTCATAATGGTGAAACTTATTTTCACTCTTATAAATAAGAATAATGGATGGTTATTTTTCAAAGTAATGAGGAACATATTTCTTCATTTCTTCCATGACCTTTCATCATCAGTTTGATCCTTGAATGCCTTCTTGCACATCTCCTGTATTGCTTCCAGCCCTGCAGCTGCAATGCTTCCAATCGGATGGGCAACAGGGTTGGTAAAATGCTCGCAATAATCTCTCGACTATCTGGAGTTAGACGACTGGCAGACTAACGACAAGAAAATTTACAGATAATATCTGGGTGGCCCTCCTTCAAACCCAGGATAGGCAGTTGCAAAATATAGACGTGCCCACGCTCAGAATCCTGTTATATTTTTCCACAGGCTTTCTTGAACGTCATGATCAGTATTGTCGGCATTGATGACAGATACGGATGGGAGGTTCAAGAAAGCCATGGCAAAGTATTGAGGGATTCATTAATATTGCTTTAGATATGAACACCGTCTATGGTTAACCAGGTCCATAATTTCACAATATTCAAGGCTCATCATGCTCACAGATGATGAAATATAGGCTCCAGCTACTGGTTTGTTATTTCTTTATCTTAAATATTATTTCACTCTTTGTATTGTTACAGATGAAATACAGAAGTACTCACGTCGAGAATCCTGTTATATTTTTCCACGGCTTTCATGATCAGTACTGTCGGCATTGATGACGGATCTGGATGGGAGGTTCAAGAAAGCCATGGCAAAAGATAGAGGGATTCAATAATATTTCTTCCGTTACGGACCCCGTTTGTAGTTACCCAGGTCCACAATTGCACCGTATTCAAGAATACGCTCACCGATGAAATATAGGATCCATTTACTGGTTATTTCTTATTTTAAAGAATCTTCGACTCTTTGTATTGCTCCTTTGTCATGCTGTGGCATAGATCTATAATAACATGTGCTTGCTTTATTAACCATCTAGGTGGATTGATGAAATATCATGGGCAAACTTGTGGTCAGTTAAAAAATACTTGTTAAGTCAGATGCATCATAGGTTTTTCTGTCACTCCGAGGATCTGAATTTTATGATGACCCCTAGGCCGTATGAGCACCTGCAATTAGGTTGTTTAGAATGCCTATCTCAACTAAGTCATATATTTGTATCATTAAAAGAAGAAAGAGAGAGTGCCTAGGAACTTGTGGGTTGAGTTCTTTTTCGCAAATTTCCTGTCTCTCGTATTATCTTTCTTGTTGGCTACATTGCCTCTGTATTATCTTATCTTTCTTGTTTTCTTATCTTTCATTTTTATATGAGAACTCTTATCGTAGGTTTTCTTTGGAAGTTTGATTTCATAGTTCCATAATTTGATTTATTGTTGGTTTCATGTTTGAAGCTTTATATCTGAATATCATATGTATAGTAATATCATATGTGAAGCTGAGCATTTTAAATGGTTGATAGGGTTGCATAAATTGAGTCACGGATGCTTTGCAGTAAGTTTTGAATAAAAATAATACCCGCTATATCTTATGCATATCTCATATGAATCGAAGGCAGAAAACAAGATCAGGTTGAGTGTATATCTATGGTAAAATTGGATTGCTTATTCTGAGATTGGTGAATCCTACCATTTCGGTTGATTGTGATCAAGAAGCGAAGAAGCAAAGGCTATGTCAAGCCTTAAACAAATTGATGCAGAACTTGATCTTTGTGCTACACCTGTATGTCAAACAACAATTTTAGGTGTAGCACTAGTGACCAGTGTTGTCCTACCTATCTTAGACTCGAAATCTCAGTTCAGGGTGGCATTTGGTAGAGCAATTGAAACAATGCCGTTCCTGTGATGGAGGCCGCCATGGATTCCAATATTTGTAAGATTGTCTTTCTCCAGCAATGGAATGTGGATTTCAATGAAGAGATTTAATATATGGTTGCATTCCACGCTTAGAAATATTTTGTGCAGAAAGAGGTGGCATGGTAACCACCCTTGACATATGACAACCATGCCCATTGCCAAAGAAATGTTGTGAATTTTATGGCTCCAAAGAGCTCCCTGAATGAATAGAGGAATGTTGTGAAAAAACACTTGTTCTAGGGTTGAAAACGTTTGCATTGAAATTTGGCTACAGGACAAATCAATTAGAAATAAATCTCTACTTAGATTCACTGTTGTGATTTAAAGCGAATAAATCCTTCATGCTTTATAGTGGATATCCTGCATGAGAATGATCAAGTTTGTTCGTTAAATGTAGACCTGAAAGAATGAAATTCATTGCAAATTCTCTCCCCAATAGAGCTACATTATTCTTCCCACACAAAGGTAAATTCCAAGAAATTGCTGAATGTGTAGAAGTAGAAGGGTGTCTAACTAGACAATGTGTTTGTAGACTACACAAATATCTCTCTTCTTCCCGGATCTCTCTTTCTCTATCCATACTCTCTTAACCTCCATCATCTCTTCTCTCTATCCTCCATCCTCTCCCTCTCACCTTATACCCATCTCTATCTTCATTCCTCTTTATTCACTCCATCTCATTCTATGTCATCCATCCCTATGCACCCTCTATGTCTACTTCTATCCCCTTCTCTCCCCCCCTCATTATGGCTCTTCCCTTCCAGCCCATCACTCTCTCTAAGTCTCTCCATATCTCCCACTCTTTTTCAATCTCTCTCCTCTCCCCACTTCACTCTTTAGACATCCCTCCCTCTGTCCTCCCTCTCTTTATGTCTACCTTTCATTCTTTTTTCCTTCTCTATTTCTCTCTTCTTCCACTCCATCCCACCCACTATCACTCCTTTCGTAATATTCGTACCATTTGTACCATCCTTCTCTCTTTCATTTATTCATATATATCGTTGTCTATTTCTATTGGTCCATTACTCTCCATTTGTGTATTTCCATTATCATATTCATGTGTTTCTCTTATCTCTTCCTCCATCTATCTATCTATATCCCTCCTTAACAACCCCCATCTCTTTCCGTCATTCCTTCAATCTCACTATATGACTCTCATTATCCCTCTCTCCATGTATCATCCCCCCCTCCTCTTCCTTATATATTATCCTCTCCATATCACTATATGACTCTCATTATCTCTCTCTCCCTATGTGCCATCATTGTCTCTCCATATATTTACCCCTCCCTCTGTCATTTGTCTATGTTTTATTTACCTTCCACACTCTCCATCCTTGTCTTTCTCCTCTCTCACTCTCCATATCCTCCCATATCTTAGTCTCTCTCTCTCTCTCTTGTCTTCCTTCTCTATCCTTCCTTCTCTCTCTTCCTTGTCTCCCTATTTGTATATCCTTCCTCCCTATCTAGTTCTAAATTTCTCCCTTTCTTCACCCTCAACTTGCTATCTCTCTATTTCCATTTACATATTTTCGTGTATCTCTCACTCTCTCCCATTCCCCATTTATATCTCTCTCCATGTCCCCTTTTCTGTTTCCCTCCCTAGTTCTTTCACTTTTTGTCTATTTGTCTCTCTCTCTTTGTTTCTCTTTATCCCTCAACATTGTCCATTTGTCCTTCTCTTACTCTTTCTCTCAACCTCACTCTCACTTCTTCCCTCTTTGTCTCTCTCTTCTTCCACTCTCTCTCCCTCTCTCTACCCTCTCTTAAGCTCCCTCCCTTCTAGAAATTTCCTTCCCCTCCCTATCTCCCTCCTTGGCTCTCTTTCTTCTCTCCCCCCACTCTCCATCTATCTACTTCAACTAATATAATTTATGTGTATTTTCTATCCTCTGTGTATTTCTCTCCCTCCCTCTCTCCTTCTCTCTACTTCAACTAATATAATTTATGTGTCTTTTCTATCCTCTCTGTATTTCTCTCCCTCCCTCTCTCCTTCTCTCTGCGTGTCTCAAACACCATCTATTTCCCTCTCTCAGCAATCACTCACTCTCTATCTACCCAAAAGCAAAAATGAAAGTTTGATAATAGTATGACCTCTCTAGCTTGCATTGATTGAAATTTTTATAATTTCAAGTATGTAATGCCTTTCATAATTTGAAATAAAAAAAAAAAAATTACAATTTTACAAAAGTTTAGGTTAAAAATTCCATCATTTATACAATCAGAATTCCATATAAAGTCTACTTTTCTTATTTTAAACATAAAATATTTTAAAAATAGTTTTCACTTAATTTAATACATTTTTTTTTTGACATATGTTAAAATATTAAAATACACCCCCTAGCATATTTCCACGATAATTTTTGGGGGAATTAATCATTTGGAAAAGAATTATAATATTTAGTAGAGGACATTAAAATGTAAAATCCAAAAACAAAAATGAATGTTTGATAAGAGTATGATGTCTCTAGGTTGCATTGATTGAAATCTTTGTAATATAAGTATATAATGCCTTTCATAATTTGAAATAATAATAAAAAAATTACAATTACAAAAGTTTATGTTAAAAATTCAATGATTTATGCAATCAAAATCTCATGAACAAAATAATATGGATTATATTTTGTATGAAAATTAACGTACTAATGTTCAAAAAATAAAATTTGTCATAGTTAAAAGCAATTTCTACAAATAAAATTCACATATTTAGAAAGTCAATTCATATTCTTATATTTCATTATATTACACCATCTTCAAATTCACTAGGTAAGCACTTATAATTATTCTATCTCTCCAAGTTTACATATTGTTTTTTTTGTCTATAGATTTTAGCTGCAGGTCTAGGGTTATTTAGGTGACAACATCTTTTAGAGTGAAAAACTTGAATTTTTTTTACATATTTAGGGATTTGATAACTTTTGTCCATTTTACATTGTTTAAATTATATATTTTATTTAATAAATAAATGGATTAAACTCGAAATTTTCAACGACACTTGGATTGTGGACTACATGTCTTAAACTTACAATTCCAACTATTTTTTACTGCTTTCAAAAAGCTTAAAATTTGACAAAACTATAAAATAATTAACCTATTGATAATGTTTTAAACTTAATAAACTATTCCATTAGTTACATTATATAATATATGTGTTGTTCTCTTTTAAAAATATATAATATATACATAATTGACATTGGAATATTTTACTTAACATGAGCATTGAAACATTTTATTCACAGACTAATGAGGCTAAAATATTTTTTCATTATTATTATATTTTTAAACACAAGTTAATATTACTTAACTATAACATTAAAATATTTTATTTATAACCTACATTGTTTTCTTTATTATAATTAATACTTTTGAAATGTTACCCATTAAATTTTTGTTAATAATTAAATGAATTATATATATCTTTCTATTATTTTTAAGGTTGATATTTTTTACTTTAAATTATATCTTTTTAGTTATTAAAATATTTTGTTAAGATTTATATATATTTTATATTGCAATAAATTAATAATATAAATATTCAAATAATTTATGTTTTAGTAAGAAAACATATCTTAAAAGTATGAAAATACTTTTTTTAAAAATATTATATATATTAATATATATACTTATTATATATATATATATATTTTTAAACTCTTAAACTATAAATATTATGGAATTTATGATCAAATAAAAAAAATAGGTTCACAATTTGTTACAACATGTAAGCAAAAGAATCAAAAACCAAAATCCTAGTTGTGGCATACTACCAACATACTGAATATATAATACTGAATATAAGAATTCCTCATATTCTACCATATAACTCATATGCGATGAAAATAACTAGTAAATAATGTGTGTTAACTTTGTATAAAAGAGAATGAAAAAGAAAACATTGAAAATATCAATACTCAAGTGAGAACCGTTAATACACGAAAATGGTATAACAAACAGTGAATATACTAGATATACAAGTACCACCAAATACGTAAAAGATATATTTTTATATTATAATCAAGTAAGAACTTACTATCAAAAATAATGTTTATCAAGTGTGAGTTACCTTCTAGTGCCATTAGTATTGAAGAAAGTAAGGAAACTAGTAATTTCATTTAAATAAGAAACTTAAGAGAAATTGTATAAGTGTTCTCTAGGTTATAGAACCCTTTTTTCAAATATTCCCAAATACATGTCTAAATACCATCGTAGGAATTGGAGCATCCATTTTATTTAAATAACAGAATTACACTTTATACACACAACCCACTTTAATGAGACTCATTCCTAACATTTTGAATCCCCTAGGATAGATGTAATAGGAAAATAACTAACACGTGTAGTGAACACTATTGAAACAAAAAGAACCTCGACATAGTTGGCCGACCTCCGAACCACACTAATGGAGAAATTATTTCAATATAGGAGGGAATAAGGAAGCTCTTACAATTTCGCTTTATTTGTGCCTTGGTAATGTAAAATTTCATACTAGTAAAAAATAAGCATGAGTTCTTGTTAAAGAAAACTAAACTATGTAAAAAAAAACTAGCATGTGCGTAAAGGTAAGAAGTTATTTTGTTACGTGGGATGTAGATGAACACATCTTGTCCAAACAGCCTTAGCGCCAAAATAGAAAGAAGAAATGAGTTGAATAACTTTTGTGCCAAATATATATGTAGGCACGAAAAAAGAATTTGAAAAGTAGAGCCACGTTGAATTAATTACAGCAGGTTATTATTCAACGAAAACAACTGAGTAAAATTGTTGAGTACACTCTGTTGCATGAGAAAGGTTGGTGTAATATTCCTTTTGTAAATAACCAAATAACTCCTTGTAAAATCAAAGAGTTACAAAAGAGTTACAAACGGATTTTTGATATTCCGAAACTGATTGAGGGAAATCAAGAAAGGGATCTTGGTAAAAATGAAACGCTTCTTGGATGGTAGGGGATTGTGTATTTTTTTTTCACGGTGTTACCTTTGTGAGCTTTCATTTTTCCATATCGATTCCTTCTACATAAATTCAGACACACCACAATATTCCATTAGATTGGGGAGTTCCTGCAACATTACCGCATCACAATGAGTAAGGAGACAAGAAGAAGCCTCGCGGCCGCGCTCACAAGCGAATGCAATACAGCTGCTTGTTTGATACCACAGTGGTTACTTTCGGAAAGATGAGAGACCAAACTCCTCAGAGAAGTAAATGACTAGACAGATGGGGAAATGGTCGCGAGAAAGATGCCATTACCCTCTACATCTCTCCCTCGTGTCGCTTCCAGTTACCCTACTTCCTTCTATTCATTATGCTTGTCGGCTCACCTGAAATGATGGCAGAAGCCTGATGAGACTGGGCTTTACTGATAAATAAAGCATAGACAGAATAGTTGTTGGAGCCTATTGCGAGGTGTATTTGCAGGTTTTGCGTTGCAGCCAACGTCGAGTTTGTGATTATAGAGAGGTAGCAACTCTTTTGAGATTATTATTTTACTATAATGATCTAGCAACTCTTTTGAGATTATTATTTGACTATAATGATGTATAGACCATTGCTGAGAGGCAGAAGCATGAGGGAGATGAGGACTAGCCAATATATTTTAAGGGAGGACCCAGTGGACTTTAAAACCAAATTAAGAAAAAAATCTACACAAACCCTTGTTGGGTTCTTCTCTTGGCTACTCCAAATTGTTTCGAGTGTCTCTGGTGGGTTCGGCTTCCAGAACAGAGGTGATCGAGACAAGGAGGCTGCCATGAATATGATAAGTAACTTTCTCACTTTCTTGAAGAAAAAATATATTTTTATTTTATTTGGGTATTTTACTAAGCAATTCTTACCAAATATAGATAATATATGCATAATAGTATGTGGTAAAAGATTAAATATTTTAAGTGTTTCCTTGGTGAAGAAAACATGTTAATGCATGCAGTTAAGGATTTAATTATTTTATATGTATTCTTAGTGAAGAAAACATGTTAACCCATGCAGTTAAAGATTGAATATTTTATATGTTTTCTTGGTGAAGACAACATGTTAATGCATGCGGTTAAAGATTGAATATTTTATAAGTTTTCTTGGTAAAGAAATTATTCTATTGAATTTCTTGTAAATAATGATAATCGATGTCAACATTCTTGGAAATATTAATCTCTTGAAAAGATTGTCTTTCTAGATGAGATGGATTGAATTCTTGATTTTGGTGCATAAAAGGTTAAGTTAACCTTGTTATTGCTTCTAGATTCTTTAAGCGTAAATATGGATATCTATAATAATTTCTTGAAAGGAAAAGCATGAGAAACTTACTTATAGGAAGATAGAGAAATGGGGTTATGACTTCCTTTAGGAAAGAAGTAAGTAATTGTTTACATGAAATGATGGTAGAGTTCTAGAGAAGGGAATATGCATTGCATATATTGAAGAATGACCATAAGATAAGCTATTGGATACTCAAAAAATAGTCATTGTGTTATCGAGATGTGTTCTTTGTAAGTTAAAGAAACTATGTTAATTTCTTGGAAAATAATTGTCGAAGGAATGCATGTGCAAAGGCGTCGAAACAATAGTTTGTTACTTGTATGTAAACATAACTAATGTGTTATATGTTTTAAAGGGAAACATGGACTTGTAAAACTAATGGTTAGATATCTTAAAGAGAAATATGCATTAGTGTGAATAAGCATTGTGAAAAGTAGAAGAAGAATTTACTTGAATATATGTAGTAGTTAATTGATTAATAATGTATCTAATATTGTTGCCAAAGCTTGTTGACAACTACATTGACATGAAATAATGGGAGTTTGTGCCAAAGGAAAGTGATGTTTAACATTGTGGCAGGAAAAGGATTAATTGTCCATTGCTAGAACGATCATGCCACAAGGAATGATGCATGTGGCGGTATGTAAGGAAAGGGTTTTATGGAAAATGTATTAGCTTTTAGCTAGTTATGTGACAACTTAATGATAATTCATTGTAATGATTTTATAACAATGGTTAAGGGATGGAATCTCTTATAAGACATTAAGTGAGGGGTGGAAACCCTCACGAGATTTTAATAATAAGATTAAACGTTTGCTGGTCTTCACCCTACGGGGTTTCGAGGGTATATTGGTATTCAATAGTGTGATTGCCTTTTTTGTTAGTTGATGATGATGAATCCTTGATGTTGGTGGTTCTTTATTTGATGGCCTAACCATAATGTCCAAGTATGAGATTAGTTAATATGGTGAAGGAATTCATGAAATGGATGCAAGGATTTATGAGACAGTTTATGTTATTACACTACCACAGTGGTGGTTAATGGTTATACAACTTACTGTCTTCTATTGCAATTTAATTAATGTACTAATGAATATTATATCTGATGGATAATGAGGAATTGTGGAGTTGTGAATCTGATAATTACTTGTGGGTAATTTGTATAAAAAAATTCTAACTCCCTACTTTTACATGTGAGGTTACCGGGGTTCATTACAAGTGGTATCAGAGCTAAAGGTTGCAGCACGGGCACCTTTGAGAATTGGTAAGCAGGAAAGAAATTTAGGCATGCCACCAATGGGCATTAACTCAGGTATGAGTTTAACCATTCACATACTCATTTATGTAGTACACTACTTTCGGCATGATATGTGTGACTCATGTTTATAAATGCTTTGAGTAGTAAGTAATAAAGTTGTTGCACAACCATGTTCATGACATTGAATTCTTGATGAGGATAAAAGACAATAAAACTGTTGTCACACTTATGAACAATATTCAACGCTCATTACACCTATGAAAAATACTAAGGAAGTGACAATCAACTACCAACTTTTGATTTGCAAATATGGAAATAACAAATATGCATTCATTGATCATGATTGAAGTTACAATGAACGAAATTTAATGAGTCAATGCATGAATTGCATTGGATTTAAGATTGTTACAATTCGTAAACAAGTGATGGTTTCATTGGTGTCACATGCGTGGAATGTGTGTATGATGATTCTTACTCTCTCTGTGCTATAGTTCGAGTTGTTTATGACAAGAGTTGTTAATTTTATTCACCATGAATGCTTGATGCATTGTATATGCTTATGTCTTAAGAGATTTAATGATGTTTCCCTCTAATTCTTTGAGATTCACTAGCATGGTATGATTTTTATGTTAATCATTACTTGATGTAAGATAAAAATCATTTGAGCCTCTATTTAATGATGGTTGAATTTAGCTCTACTATGGGAATGATGGATTTCTTATGCATGTTGCATTCCAGTGTGAAGTTACTTGTAGAAGCATATCCAGTCGGTAACATTTCTAGGACCCATTCATGGTAGGATTACATGTGACAATCATCCATAAATAGACTACCTGTGTTAATGTAGTTTTCTGTAAGCCCTAACTACCTTCCCCAACTATATATGCTTCCAAATGAAAAGGAAGCAAGGGTAAGGAAAAAAATCGTGTTGTAGGGATAGATGGGTAAGCGAAAAGGAATCACTAAGTCTGGTGATGACCAGATACTGCAGACTTTGAGTGCTAGAATCTTGCAGAAGATTATAAGTCTCGTGATGAATAGATAGCACTTGAGGTGCATGTGAGTATTGCGTTGACCATGCTTAAGGAGTTGGAAAATGATAACTATAGTGTGTTGATGTTAATGATTTTCGTCATCTCTCCTTGAATTCATTATTCTCAAAAGGTCACATAGTAGTGTTAAGATAGTTGTTGCATCTAACATCAAATGGTAACTCTGGTGCATGTGTGACACTTAGGGGTTCATGCTTCTAATTGCATAAGTAGAGGAATCACTCCAATAAGGGTAGTCTAATCAGTTAGTTATGCATGTTGAAAAAAGGGTTGCTCAGAACACCTTGATTATGCTTAATTATATTAATGATGCATGGCCAATGTTGGCCATTGTAAATGTAAGATAATACTCCATTAATGACGGTGTGGATTAAGACAATAGACTATGGGAAATTGGAAATGTTTAGATTGTTAACTCAACTATTGCTGGAATTTATACGTTAATGAATATTCGCATATGCTTTTATACATGACAATATTGTATTCACGATTTTTTTTTGAAATTGAATACTTGTTAACATAAGTAATGTGCAAAGGCGCAGAAACAATAGTTTATTACTTGTATGTAAACATAACTAATGTGTTATATGTTTTAAAGGGAAACATGGACTTTTAAACTAATGGTTAGATCTCTAGAAATATGCATTAGTGTGAATAAGCATTGTGAAAAGTAGAACAAGAATTTACTTGAATATATGTAGTAGTTAATTAGTATTTTATGCTCGCTCATGGAGATGAGTAGATGTTAAAAGATCACTTTTAGAGGTTGTTTATTGATTGATTAATAATGTATCTAAAATTGTTGCCAAAGCTTGTTGAGAACTACATTGACAGGAAATGATGGGAGTTGGTGCCAAAGGAAAGTGATGTTTAACATTGTGGCAGGAAAAGGATTAATTGTCCATTGTTAGAACGATCATGCCACAAGGAATGTTGCATGTGGCAGTATGTAAGAAAAGGGTTTCATGGAAAATGTATTAGCTTTTAGCTAGTTATGTGACAACTTAATGATAATTCATTGTAATGATTTTATAACAAAGGTTAAGGGATGAAATCTCTTATAAGCCATTGAGTGGGGGGGGAGACCCTCACGAGCTTTTAATAATAAGATTAAACGTTTGTTGGTTTTCACCCTACGGGGTTTCCAGGGTATATTGGTGTTCAATAGTGTGATTGCCTTTTTTGTTAGTTGATAATGATGAATCCTTGATGTTGATGGTTCTTTATTTGATAGCCTAACCATAATGTCCAAGTATGAGATTAATTAATATGGTGAAGGAATTCATGAAATGGATGCAAGGATTCATGAGACAATTTATGTTATTACACTACCACAATGGTGGTTATTGGTTATACAACTTATTTTCTTCTATTGCAATTTACTTAATGTACTAATGAATATTATATCTAATGGATAATGAGGAATTGTGGAGTTGTGAATCTGATAATTACTTGTGGGTAATTTGTATAAAAAAATTCTGACTCCATACTTTTACATGTGAGGTTACCGGGGTTCATTACAAGTGGTATCAGAGATAGAGGTTGCAGCACGGGCACCTTTGAGAATTGGTAAGCAGGAAAGGAATTTAGGTACGCCAGCAATGGGCATTAACTCAGGTATGATTTTAACCATTCACATATTGATTTATGTAGTACACTACTTTCGGCATGATATGTGTGATTAATGTTTATAACTGATTTGAGTAGTAAGTAATAAAGTTGTTTCATAACTATGTTCATGACATTGAAATCTTGATGAGGATAAAAGACAATAAAACTTTTGTCACACTTATGAACAATATTGAACGCTCATTACACCTATGAACAATACTAAGGAAGTGACAATCAACTACCAACTTTTGATTTGCAAATATGGCAATAACAAAGATGCATTCATTGAACATGATTGAAGTTACAATGAACGAAATTTAATGAGTCAATGCATGAATATAGATTATGGGGAACATCCTTGAATAGGATGACAAATTGTTTTAAAAGGACAT